>PVKA01013328.1:19286-55371 GCA_004027165.1 Ctenomys sociabilis | reverse complement strand
ACAATGAGACATATAATAGTCAAGATCCCAGAAATCCAGCACAAGAATAATATGCTGAAAGCCACTAGACGAAAGAAGCAGATCACACTCAAAGGAAAACTCATCAAAAATACAGCCAACTTCTATTCACAAATAATGAGGGAAAGAAGAGCATGGGGCAGAGTACTTCAAGTCCTCTATGAAAATAAAATTCCATCCCTGACTACTATAATCTGCAAAATTCTCTTTCAAGGTGATGGAGAAGTAAAATACTTCCATGAAAAAACAAACTGAAGAATCTCATGATAAAAAAACCTTTACCACACAGAGCCTACTAAAGATGTTATAAAGGGTGAAGAAAATGGTGAGAACTCCATAAATGAGGACAGAAGGAATCCAGTAAATAGGGCAAACAATTAAACAGAGGAGTAAAAGGACTAAACCACAGCAGGTAAATAACATATCAATCATAACTCAATACATCTCAAATATAGCCATCAAGGTAAAATGGATTCATTTCACCAATTAAAAGAAATAGAAGGGCACAGTGGGTTAGGAAACAATACAACAATATGCTGTATACAGGAAGCACACTTAACTCATAAAGAAATTCATTGTTTGAAAGTCAAAGGATGCAAAACAACACTGCATTCCCAGTACCTCAGAAAAAAGCATAGGTAGCAATACCGTTCTCATACAGTCTCAACTTCTAACCAAGAATAATCAAATAAATAAAGAAGGCCACTATATGCTGGTTAGGGGAAAAATTCAGAGGAAGTGGTGACAGTCATGAATGTGTATGCACCAAACAAGGAAGTACAAAGCTATAGAACACAAATCTTAAAGGGCATGAAATATCCAATACCACAATTGTAACAGGAGAACTTAGCACCCCCTTATCCCTAAATACTAGGTCATATGGACAAAAAATTAGCAAAGAAGTAGCAGAAATAAACCAGAGCTTGGAACAAACGTACTTGTGGACATATACAGAGTGTTCCAGCCATCTGTAGCTGAATACACATTCTTTAAGCTGCACATGGTTATTTTGTAAAATAGACCACATACTACTCCGTAGGTCATGCTGAAGTATATGCAAAAAAACAGACATTATCCCATGAATGTTATCTGGCCACACTGCAATAAAATGGAAAAACATGACAAAAGAAAGCAAACAAACACCATAAGTACATGGAAATTAAACAACACTCAACTCAGCAACCAATGGGTCACAGAGGGAATTAAACAACAAATTCAATAGTATCTACATTTCAATGAAAATACAAGCACAACTTGTCGGAATTTATGGGATGTGATGAAAGCAGTTCCTAGTGGGAAAATTACAGCTGTGAACCCACATATTAGGAAAACAGAAGGTGAACAAATAAACACCCAAATGATGTACCTTCAACATTTAGAAAAGGAAGAGCAATCCAAACACAGAGCCCAAGGATGGAAAGAAATCATAAAGATGAAAGCAGAAATTAATTTAATTGAGTTGAAGAAAACTGTTAAAGGAATTAATAAATTAAAAAGCTGGTTCTTTAAAAGATTAAATAAAATTGATAATCCACTAGTTAACCTCAAAAAGAGAAAAGAAAAAGTTCAAGTAGAAGTAATAAGGAATGAAAGTAGCTAACTGAGACCTCGTAGAAACTCAGAAGAATAGCAAGAGTACTTTGAGAATCTTTACTTTCACAGAATAGAAGACATAAAAGAAATGGACAGAAATCTAGAAAGGTACGTATTATCAAAACTGAATAAAAAGATATATCAACACTCAATAAGCCAATAAAAGCCAATGGAATACAAAATGTAATTTAAAAAAAACCCTCAACAAAGAGAAGTATCAGTCCTGAAGGATTCACAGCTGAATACTTCAAGAAATTTATAGAATATATAATTCCTTCTCCATCAAACTTGAAAGAGACTTTTGCAGGGTATAGTCCTTTGGGCCAATCCAGAAATGGGCATTTGAGATGAATACGCACTTCTCAGAGGCTGAAATTAAAGAAGGGAATAAATATATGAAAAAATGCTCCACATCACTAGTCATCATTGAAATACAAATTTAAACAACAATGAGATACTATCTCACTCCAGAAATGATGGCTATTATAAAGAAATCAGCAAACAACATATGTTGGAGAGAATGTGGGGAAAAGGGAACACTTCTCCATTGCTGGTGGGAGTGTAGACTCGTACAACTTTTGTGGAGATCAGTGTGGAGACTCCTCACAAAACTAGGACTGGAAATCCCATTCAAGCCGACTATCCCCACTGGGAATTTTCATAGAGGTAATGAAAACATCATATCATAGTGATATATGTGTAGCTATGTTTATAGCAGCACAATTTATGATAGCTAAATCTTGGAAACAACCAAGATGCCCGCTACATGAGGAATGGTTGAAAAAGCTGTGGTATTTCTATACAATGGAGTATTACTCAACTATAAAGAATGATAAACTTGAAGCATTTATATTAAATTGGATGCCACTTGAACATATACTCATAAATGAAATAAACCAGATACACATTTGCAAATATTGTATAGTCTCCTTAGTATAAGAAATCAAAAGAAGAAATACAAATAGAAAGATATAACAACAACTAAAAAGAATTTAGTCAGATAGGGTAAACTGAACTGCATAAGTCACAGTGTAATAATCAGCTTCTCTTCTGGATGGTTAACAACAAAAGTTTGCATATCAAAAATAGGAGAAATAAATTTCTGCAAGTTTAGCCAACATTTTGGCTCTAGCCTTTCAAGGTCAGTGCAGATTCAGGACATAGGAGAAGTTGTACTGTCACATAATGGAACTGAGTTGTGTCTCAAATTTCTTGATTAAGGAGATTATGGAGCCACAGAGGAATGTGATTGATGATCTATAGTGTGCCGAAGAATAGTCATATGGAGAGAAAACTTTCTCTCAGGTTTTTACAGAAAGCAAACTCATCAAGCAATGGCCATGACTCATCCACATGGCTGACACTGAGAAATGATTCACAAAGTGAGGTACAGGGTTTTTTGGTTTTTTTTTTGTTTTGTTTTTTTTTTGTCTTTTTTGAGACAGGGTCTCACTGTGCAGTTCAGGCTGGCTTTAAGCTCACTTTGTAGCTCAGGCTGGTCTCGAACTCACAACAATCCTCCTGCCTCAGCCTCCCTAGTGCTGGGATTACAGGCATGCGCCACCACGCCCGGCGAGGTACAGGGTTATAGTATAAAACCTGAGGGGACTTGACTGACCTCATCAGATACAAAAGTTGCATTTTTTGTTATATAAGTCTTGCTTTATCTCTGTCTTAGCCATCCAGTAGATAAGTATAAAAATGAGGTATATAAAAATAAGACCATAATAGTAAGCTGAGCTGTAAATGGCTCTAGTCAATATCTTCTTCAGATAGTCCACTAATATTGTGGTCTGTTGGACTGTGTTGGATTGTTTTGCTGAATTCAAGCACCTATAATAATTGAATGACAATAGAATACCCATCTTTGCCAGGGTTAAACAAAAATGGGGGATATAAAGGAAGAACCATTCTGTGTTTTTATAAGCAGTACAGTTAAAATAAATATGCAGTAATTTTTTATAATTCAATGAGAAGAAAGATTTGTACTAATTATGTTTGGACAGGATAACCTGTCTGCTTCTTGTACTGTGAATAACCACTAGGAAGATAACAATGTATAAAGTATTAATTACTAAAACTGTACTATAATTCAGCTTTTAAAAAGATAGGTATACAGCTATATTCTCTTAATTCATTGATTAGAGGCATTTGCTCTAATAGCATTTGTAGAAACAGTATCATAAGCCACTACAAAAACAATGTGAAATGTATTAATTGTCGAATCTGTACTACTAATTTGATTTGAAACTGTCTCATTGCTATTTGTTGTTCAATAAAATAAAATAAAAAGAGAATATGTAATCCCTAGACAGCAGAAACTCTTCAATGAAATTGTAAAAGGAAATAATCCTCACAAAATCATTCCTGGAGGCAAGAATTGTACTGATTTTTAAAGCAGGTAATGTGCAATGAAAAAAGAGAACTACAGGCCAATGTCCATTATGAAATATATGCAAGAATCCTAAATAAAATCCTTGTAAATAGAATTCAGCAAATCTTCAAGATTATACACCATGACAAGGTAGGATTATAACAAGTGATTCAAAGATGGTTCAATATACACAAATCTATAAATGTTATATACTATATCAGTAGAGCTAAAACTAAAAAAAAAAACATGATGATCTTAATTAATGCAGAAAAGGCTTTTGACAAAGTTCAACAACCATTCATGTTTGAAATGCTACAGAAAATTGGAATAGATGTCCTCTACTTCAATTTGATAAAAGCCATGTATGACAACCCAATGGGTAACATAATTATAAAAGGAGAAAAGCTGAAATCTTTTACTCTCAGATCTGAAACAAGACAAGGATTTCCTATATCACCACCCTATTCAATACAAATCTGGAGTCATTAGCTGGAACCATTAGGCAAGAGAGAGAAATAAAAGGAATTAGAATAGATAAAGGAGAACTTAAATTATCATTATTTGCAGAAGATATGAAACTATTTGAAAGAACCAAAAAACTCCAAGAAGCTACTAGAATTGATACACAAATTCAGTAGCATAGCAGAATATAAAGTCAATATCCAAAAATTAATAGCATTTCTGTACACAGATAACAAACACAGTGAGGGAAATTAGAGAAACAATACCATTTACAATAGCACCACAAAAAAATGAAATAACTTGGAATTAGTATAACTAACGAAGTCAAAGATCTTCTCATGGATAATTGCAGTAACCTGAAAAGAGAAATCATATAGTATTTCAGAAAATGTAAAGGTATTCCCTGCTCCTGAATAGGAAGAACCAGTATAGTGAAGATAACTATTCTCCCAAAATTGCTGTACAGACTTAATTCAATCACTATCAAACTACCAGCAACATAACTCACAGACCTAGGGAAATCATTCCTAAAATTTATTTGGAACAAGAAAATACTTAGAATAGCAAACAAACACAAGGCAGGAAGCATTACAATTCCTGAGTTGAAATTATACCACAAGCCCACTGGGATAAAATCAGCATTGTACTGGCAAGAAAATACACCTGAGGATCAATGCCATAGATTAGAGAATGCAGAAGCCTCTATGAACACAAGCAGCTAGCTTGTCATCAACAAAGGAGCCAAAAATGCTTCCTGCAAGAAAGATAGTCTCTTTAACAAATGGTGCTGAAAAAAACTGGCTCTCTTCATACTGAAAACTAAAATGTCAACCAGGTCTTTCACCATGCGCTAAACCAAAGTCAAAATGGATTAAAGATTTAAATATTAAAACAAAAACATCAAATATCTTGAAAGAGAAAGTATGAGGAACTCTGGAAGACCTAAGGGTAGGCAAAGAGTTCATGAACAAAAATCAAATTTAATGGGTATTAATAGAAAGAATTAACAAATGGGACCTCCTCTTATTGAGAAATTGTTGCATTTCAAAAGAAATTATTAACAAAGTGAAAGGACATCTCACATATTTGGAACAATTCTTAACTAATAAGCACTCAGACAAAGGTCTGTTCTCTAGAATTTGTATTGAACTAAATAATATTAGGGCCCCAAAATTTAAAAACTCAATCCAGAAATGGGTATCAGAGATAAACACATACATCCCAGAGGACAAAATTAAAGAAGCAAATAAATATATAAAAATATGCTGCACATCACTAACCATTCATAAAACGCAAATTAGAACAACACTGAGACAATATCTCACCCCAGAAAGAATAGCTATCGTAAAGAAGTCAAGCAACAACAAATGTTGGAAAGGCTGTGGGGAAAAGGAACACTTCTCCATTAGTGGTGGGAATGTAGCTTGGTGCAACCATTATGGAAATCATTGTGAAGACTCCTTTAAAAAGTAGGACTGGAAATCCCATTCAAACCAGCTAGCCTTCTACTGGGCATTTTCCTGGAGAAACTGTAAACCTTATATTATAGTGATATATATGTACCTATGTTTACAAAAGCACAATTTGTGATATTCATATCTTGCAAAGAACCAAGATACCCATCATCTTAGGAATGGATCAAAAGTGTTGTGATATTTTTATACAATGGAGTATTACTCAGCTATAAAGAATGATAAACTCAAAGCCTTTATATTTCAGTGGATACCACTTGAAGATATACTCGTAAGTGAAACACACAAGACACACATGTGTAAATATCCTACAGTCTCCCTAATGTAAGAACTCAGGAGAAGAAACAAAAACAGAAAGGTATAACACAATTAAAAGGAAAGCAAGAACCTAATGATTAAACAACTAAGAGAAAGCAAGGAGAAAAGCTAGGAAACATGACAAGGTAAAGCCATATATTTATATGCATAAGATGTTTAAGGCAATGAAACTGAGAATCTTTAGCACATTTTTGATACTAGCAGTTAATTGATAGGACCTCATCCTGACTAACGACATATGGTCATGCATGGGAACTACACAATTGCACTGAAGATAGCAAAGGGTAATACCAGGGTCATGCTTGGAATGCCCATCATTCTGCCCACATATTACTTGTCATGTCATACCAATTACTGCCGTACTGTTTCTCCAGTGTTTTTTTTTTTTTTTTTTTTTAAGAAAAGTGGGTAATAACTGAGAACAAGAGACAAGAAAAAAAGTCACAGGACTGTCCTACTATAATGCTTTATATGGTTAGATTTTTGTTTCTGTGTAAAGGTATGTAACTCTTCCTATTTTTAAAATATGTTTGTATTTTAAAAAAAAAATTTCTTGATACTCTTCAAAGACTTAAAGTTCAGCATATCAATACTTAATGAAAATACCCGTTCCATGTTATGCCTAATATTTTTGATATTCACACAGATAATGATGTTAAGCTCAACTGCTTATATTGTAGGACAATAATAATAATACACTTCTCTTCAGGAGGGCTAACAACCTAAGTTTTCTGGCAAAAAATTAGAGAAAAAGAAGGGTTGAAAGGACAGCCAACATTTTGACCCTGGCCTTTCATCATCAGTGAGGACGCAGGACATAGTAGAACCTGTACTATAACACCATGTAACTCAGTTGCATCCCAAATTTTCTGATAAAGGAGATTATAGGACCACAGAGGAATGTGATCAGTGATGGAGAGTATGCCTAAGGAGAATCACACGGAGAGAAAACATTCTCTCATGCTTTCACAGAGAGCAAATTGGTCAAGCAATGGCCATGAATCAGCTTTATGGCTGACATTGACAAAGGATCTACAAAGTGTGGTACAGCATTTCAGGATAAATCCTGCTGGTACTTGACTGACCATGGCACATACAAAAGTTACATTTCTTGTTACCTATGTCTTGCTTTATCTTGGTCTTAATCATCCAGCAGAAAAGTATAGAAACAGAGTATAAAAATTAAAGGCATATTAATATGCTGAGTTGTAATAGGCTCAAGTCAACAACTTCTGACATTGCCAATCCTATGAAAAACCCACTACTATTATGAACAAATGGACTATTTTGGAATAACTTTCTGAATTCATGCACCTACAATATTTAAATGACAATGGAATACTCTTCTGTGACAATACTAAATAAAAGAAGGACTATAAATGAAGGACCATTTTGTATATATATTCAAAATAAGGTAGATACACATCTACTTGCTCTTAATTCAGTGAATAGAAAGATTTGTTCTAATAGTGTTTGCACTTTGTCTGCATGTTGTACTTTGAATAACCACTAAGAAGACAACAATATGCAATGTATTATTTATTGAAGCAGTCCTACTAGTTCGTTTTGAAACAGTTTCATTGCTATTTGTTTCTCAATGTAATTATTAAAAAAATGAATTCAAAATGATCCTCTATGCTGTAAATGGCATGCCCATATATCAATATATATATATATATGAGTGGAAATTAAACTAGACTATGTACAAGAAGGAAAAACACTTTCATTGAAAGGTGGAAAGAGGGTCCTTTTTTCCTAACCAAACAGTTCTTTATGTTGTTGATTAGCTATTCAACAAAAATGAAGCTCATTCAAATCCAATGAGCAGAAAATTTTGATAAGCAAATTGATTACCATTGTAATAATAAATAATTGATTACAATTCTAAAGATTGTCCTTTGTCTTATGGCTGCGTTTTAAATTTTTTCCTCAATCTGAATCTTTTAATTTTGTGGTTTTGATGGTCTTCTCAGTTGGCAGGCTAGGATGGTGAAGGAGGCTGCATGTATCTTTTTATGCTAACTCTAATACTGTAGGGGACAGCACACACTTAACTTCAAGATAATAATCATTTCTAAAGGTAATTTACTAATTACAGAACAAGTGAAATCTTATCCCCCAGAAAAAAATCTCTGCCACTGAAGTGAAATGTCCATGCCAACACAGCATTCACTAGCAGGAACGCTCACTCTGCTTGCAGGATGTGGCCTCAGGCGAGACACAGTGTTGAACTCTGAAGCTCGCAGAACCGTGACAGCCCTTCTCCTTCCTTGTCATCCTTGAAAGCTCCATCCATCAATGACACAAATGTCATAACCTCCCTCACTCCTTGAAGATAAATGGGTGAAAGACCAGAGGAGCAGCATTTAATAGGGCCCCATGCGTAAGAAAATCCAGAAGTATATCTCTCTCTCTTCCATCACAGTGTGGCCTGTTCTTCACACCTGCCTGAGAGGGACCCAGGAGACTTCAGAAATTACATACAGAAACAAAAGGAAATGACTGTGTCTTTTAAATAAAGACACAGTTCAAAATGAGAAAAGTCTTAGAAAACAGGGTTCCCTTCATAATGCGAACCAAGGGAGTTTTCTCAATGTGGCCCCTGACTTGTACCATAATAATACTCTTCTCTTTGTCACAGGTTGCCTTTGCTGGAGCTTGGGTTCAGACAATGTTCCCTTTCAAATGTATGTCTTTCTCGAGTCAAGTTTCCTCAGTTAAGCAAGAGCTTGCATACAGAATCTACAGATAAAAATAATGCCACCTTTCCCGGAATTGTTTGTTCATTCACTAAATAACATGAATGTGCTACATGTTACAAGTATTATGCACATGATACATAATTGAGAGATATTAATCACAATGGCACTGATGGTAATTGATACTCCATTGTCAGTGCCTGTGGTGAACTCTCCAGTAAGTGTATGGTCATGAAA
Source organism: Ctenomys sociabilis (assembly GCA_004027165.1). NCBI lineage: Eukaryota > Metazoa > Chordata > Mammalia > Rodentia > Ctenomyidae > Ctenomys > Ctenomys sociabilis. The sequence goes on along the minus strand of PVKA01013328.1, from coordinate 46,198 downwards.
CAGAAATTTTAAAAAACAAATTTCAGAAAATTGGAAAAAGTGAATCTCCTTGGCTATGTGGCAAGAGTAATGGACAGAAATTGGGAGGCAGGGAGAGTGTGTCTAGCTCTAGCTCTCTTCACCCAGTTGTTTATAGTTTATAGTTACTTGGGAAATGACAGACGTGCACTGGGCACTTTGTTGCTTCTGAGGAATTAACAAGAAGAGTCAGGCCTGGCCTTCATGGAGTCATTGAATGAGGTAGAGTTGCTAGCTCAGCATCTACCTCTGTGGTCTTCAGCTTCCCTGTATGTCTAAACAGAGACAAATTATTTCTTCTTACTCATTTGATAGAAATGGTATTTGATAAATAGATATAACAGATATAAGAAATGCTTGAAAGTGGTATAAATATAAAAATAAGTAAAGGACCCACCCTCTTGGGGAAAGTTGACATTTGTTATCACTGATGTTATATTTGACTATTAATTGGTGTAACAACTGGACCTTGAAACAATTTTTCATTTGCCAGTTGGTTTATATACTCTGCCTTCCTCTATTTTTTCAGGACTTAGTTTTTTAGAAGGTCATGCTTTTTCTTTAATTTATTCAAATAAAATTCAAAGCAAGTACATATGCTAATTTAAATTAGACAGTTGACAATGGAGTGCCCATCTTTGACAGATGTAGACAAAGGAAGAGGTATAGAAAGGAAGAATCATGATGTGTGTGTATGGACAGTACAGTTGGGATAGATAATGCCGTGCTTCTACATAATTCTATGAGAGGCAAGATTTGCACCAATGGTGGGTGGACAGGATATTATGTCAGCTTCTAATACTATGGACAACCACTAGAAAAATAATAAGGTAGAAAGTATTAACTAATGAATCTTTGATGTAATTCAGGTATAAAAAATAAGATACACAAACAGCTATACTCTCTCAATTTACTGATAAGAGACATATGCTATAATAGTGTCTGTAAGTATAATATCATGTATGCACCTACTATGATACCAAAACATTATGTAAACAGTTTGCAATGTATTAATCTATCAAATCCATCTTGTCAAGGTATCTTAAAACTGTCTCATTGATATTTGTACTTCAATAAAATAAAAATTAAAAGAAAAAAAATAAAATAAATTAGACAGCATATCAAGATTCCAGATAAACTCATGAACAATAAACAAGCAACCAATTAGTGTTTTTTTTTTTTTCACAAAAGAAAGTGGTACATTAACATCTGAGAAAATCACATATATCATTTTATGGTTTGGGTTTCAAGAATAATGACTTTTTAATTTTTTTTTTTAGAATAATGACTTTAGAGAGAGGCAAATTGAAAGAAAAATTTTCAGAAAAGCTGTGAATTATTAAGAAAAAAACATGGAAGTCATCACTAACAAATGGGTTTATTACTAAGAACAACAATCACAGTTCCTCAACTTTATCCAGTGGTGTCTCCAAAGGGAAAGTGAACATTCTTGAGAATTTATGGGCAGCCACTAGCAAGTACACTAGGGCAATATTTTACAAAATGTGCTGTTCTGACAGTGTGTTTCTAGTCTCTACCACCAAATAATGCATTGCATAGACTGGATTCTTTAATATCATAAGCAATATCATCATCAGCAAAATAAATTGTATATTTGACTTATTTCACGGCACCATTGCTCAAATTCAAAATCACTATTTATACCTATTGTATGAACATCTAAGTAGCCAACATGGTGACAGCGATAACCCCACATTAGCCTCTAATTACACTTACATTTCAATGATAGAAGCAAATGCAGCTGGGGATTACAATCTATACAAATAGAAATGTGAACAATGTCAAATAAAATAATAAATATATGATCTAAGAAATACATTTTCTGCCAGGTATGGTGATACAGGCCTGTGATCCCAGCACTTGGGAGGCTGAGGCTGGAAGATTGTTGTGAGTTTGAGACCAGCCTGAGCTACAAAGTGAGCTGAAGGCCAGCCTGAACTGCATAGTGAGACCCTGTCTCAAAAAAAGACCAAAAAAATAAAAAAATAAAATAAAAAAAAAGAAAAGAAAAAACAAAGAAATATATTTTCCCTGAATTTAGGGAAGTATGGGATGCGCCAGGTGATCATGAGGTCGTGCTCTGTACCCACAGCTTGCCTTCTTATGTTCCTTGATTCTTTAGGAAGCACGCAATTTAGGCAAAAGAAAAGGTAGCCAAGCAAGTATTGTTGCATATCTAAGTAGCACAGTGTTTGGTATTCAGAAACGTCACAGCTTTTAATGTGTTCGTCACACGGTCTACAGAGTACAGGGTCTCACTACACATATCCCACTCCTAGTGATTCTCCTGTTATCTCAATTGCCATCTCAGCATGCCCCGGGGCAGGGCCAGCCCGGGCTTACCAGGGCTCAAACCCCTGCCTAAGCAGGTGCTTTAGTCCTCTGAGCTATTTGGCTGGCCCTAAGCTGAAAAGTTTTAAACATTCATTTGACCACTATCTCTGTAACTTTCCCTCCCAGAAATTAATATGATCACGTGCACCAAAAAGGACTTAAAACAAGGAAAGCATTGTACATCGCACTTACCATCTTTGCAAAACAAACACACCATTACCCATTTACAGGAAAAGGGAAAAATAGACATCACTCTCTCAGCACATCTTGGAATTAAGAAATCATCAAACTTACAAGAAATAAGACAGAAATTTAATCCAGAAGTTTGAATTAAATTTGAAGAGTCTCCATCCATTGGTGATAACAAAGTAAAACCAAAACAAAATGAACAAACAAAAAAATTGTAGACTTTCTGCTACTAAAGAATCTGCTTTTGGGGTTTGGAAATTATTCTTTGCTGTAAGCATATCTCAGCTAAGTGCTGAGTACGAATTTGTTTTGTCCGCAGTTGAGAGCCTAGCCTTTTGGCACAAAGTATGTGAGAGGTTTTTGGTTGTCCAACACCAGCTCATATGTTCTACCTATCTGCACCCACATTAGGTATTTTAAATACCTCATCTCATTTGTTATTTATACTCCTCTACTTCGTTCTTTCATTTCAGCATGAAAATATAATCAATTTCTTATCATTGAAATAAAAAATATGTACTATGTCTATTAGAACTGAGATAGGCACTATATTATGGCTGCTAATATTTTAGGTGACAAAGTATTTTATCTCAAAGAAAATGTAATCAGTAGATTTCTGTGATTAAAAGCACTCACTTGAAGTAGGACAACTGGCTTCTGTTACTGCAGGTGAAGCAGGAGAGAAAGGGCCTTGATGTCTCTGGCGGCACCCATGGCACCTTGCACATCCTGCCAGTTGCCAGAATGAAGTTCAAAGGCAGAAGGACTTCGCTGATGAGCAGCTGTGCCAACTGTAAGTGCCTGCATCTCCAGGGATGATTTTGCTCCTGTCATGACATAATTTTCATTTTTAAATTAAAAATTGGTTATAATTTACATAGCAAACAATTCACCATTTTTATCTCTGCAATTCTGTTGTGTTTAATACCTTTAAAAAACTTTGCAGCACTAACTGGATTCATTAAGTGTACAGCATCCCAGAAAAGAAATTAGCAGTACTCCGTCTGCCCCCGATAATTACAAGTTCGCCTATTGTCTCTAAAGATCTGTCTATTTTTGGACATTTCATATAAATCAAACTTTACAATATGAGGTCTTTGGTATTAAACTGACCATATGTTAAGGGACTTAGATTTACTGTGTGGTCTGTGCTTTTGCTGTCATATCCAACATTGTTCAAACCACTACCAAATAGTTTCTTCATAAATTTTGTCCCGTAGCTCTATTATTTCATACACTATGTCTAAGTTTTTGGTCAATTTCTATTTGATTTTCACATGTAGTAGATGATGAAGGTCTAATTTCAATTTGCACATGCATATTCAGTTCTTGAGTTTCTCCTTGCCTCATCATGCATCCCTGGTATTTTTGTCAAAAGTCAGTTGACCACATAGGCGCTGTATTTCGACAATCTGTGCAGTTGTTTTATGCCATTTTTGTTCTATTTTAATTGACATAACTTTGTGGTTGATTTTCAAATCATACAGTGTGACGTCTCTGGCTTGTTCATTTATCCTCTACTCTCTTTTGGCTATTTGGCTATTTTGTGAATCCATATGTATTTTAGGGCTTTATTTTTCTATTTTTTGTGAAAAATCATTGGAAATATTTTTAAAAAATTGTATTGAATTTGTAGACTTATTTGTAACATTTTAATATTTCCTCCAGTTGATATCTTTTCAAGTATTAATAGTGTCTTCAATAGCTTCTGTGGTTTTTATATAGGTTTATAGTTTTAAGTTTACAACTCTTTTGCCTCATTGGTTAAGTTTGTACCTAAGCATCTTAGATGTTGGTAGCTACTATGAATGAGATTTTTTTCTTGAGTTTTTAAATAGTTAATTTATACTTACTAATTTTGGAAGGCAGCTATGCTCACCACTATACCACGAATGCCACTATACTTACTAATTTTGTATTGAGTTTATGTACTACCAATGTAGTAGTTATTAGTTCTAACAACTTCAGTAACTTTTTAAGGTTATCCATATATAAACTATTACTTGCAAACAAATAATTTAGCAGTTTTCTTTTAATTTTAATGTGTCTCTTTTTATCTTTCCTGCTTCATTCTTCTGTGTGGCATCCAGAGCTATGTCGATCAAAAGTAGCATTAGTGAGCATTCTGGTCTTCTTGAAGTGAGTTTGAATATAATAGTCACTAGGGAAACACAAATAAAAGACAGAAAGAGATATCAGTTCATAGATACCAGAATGTCTATAATGGCAAATGATAGCCAATAGCAGTGTCAGTGAAGATGTTGAGAAGCTGGGATTTTCATACTTGCCTAGAGAAAAATGTAAGCTGCTAAAACCACTTTAAAAGTAGATACATCCATCAGTTACAAAGATTACTTACTGATAGAGTTTGGGGGAAGGAGAGCACAGTTATGGCCTACTGAACACTGTTTCAATTCTCAGTGCTGTGGAACTACGCAACATTATTAATGTATTAAATTTACTCAATTATGTATTCTAAGGTGATTACTTTATGTAATGCAAATTTCATCTAAAATGCTAAATGATTCAATTTTCTGTTTAGATTATTTGAAATTTCTGTGTATTGATGTGACATTGCACAGAATATTTGTTAATATTAATTTGATGGATAATTTAATTTTTCTTTTAATTAATTTTTAAATGCCAAACTGCTCTTGAAAACTTGAAATAACTCCACTTCATCATGATTTTCTAAACATTTCATACATGAATGATTTTATTAATGAAAAATATATTTTTTCATAATTTTACTGAAGAACAAAAAGCAATGAGACAGTTTCAAATCAAATTAGTAGAACAGATTCAATAATTAATACATTGCATATTGTTTTCATAGTGGTTATTTGTTGTACAAGGTGCAGACATGATATTCTATTTACAAACACTATTAGAGCATATCCCTCAATTCACTGAATTGAGAATGTAGCTGTATACATGTCGATTTCTAAAGCTGATATACAGTTTCAACACTTAATACTTCTTACATTGTTATCTTCCTAGTGGTTATCCATAGTACAAGAAGCAGACAGGGTATCCTGTCCAAACAGAATGAGTGCAAATCTTCTCATAGAATTACGAGAAAGTAGTTGCATATTTATCCTAACTGTTCTGTGTATACAAATAGAGAATGGTCCTTTTTGTGTTTAGTCCCATCAGAGATGGATATTCTATTGTCATTTGATTATTATATGTGCTTGAATTCAGCGAAACACTACAACACAGTCCAGGAGTCCACAATAGTAGTGGGTTATCCACAGAAGTTGTTTTCTAGAGCCTTTTGCAGCTCAGCATATTATTATGGCTTTACATTATGTCTCACTTTTACACTTTTCTGCTGGATGATTAAGATCAAGATAAAGCAAGACCTATATAACAAGAAAAGTAACTTTTGTATCTGATAAGGTCAGTCAAGTTCCCTCAGGGTTTATCCTGTAACCCAGTACCTCACTTTGTAGATCCTTTCTCAGTGTCAGCCATGTGGATGAGTCACGACCATTGCTTGACCAGTTTGCTCTCTGTGAAAGCCTGAGACAAAGTTTTCTCTCCATGTGACTCTCCTTAGGCACACAATACATCATTGATTGCATTACTTTGAAAGGCTAGCACCAAAATGTTGGTTGAACTTGCGACCCTTCCATTTCTCCAATTTTCGATCTGCAAATGTAGGTTATTAACTATCCAGAAGAGAAGCTGATTATTAGCCTGCAACAATATGCAGCTCAGTTTACTCCTCCTGTCTAAATATCGAACATCTTAGGCATAACATGGAAAAGATATTTTTCCATCAAGTATTGATATATCAAATTTTAAATCCTTACAGAATATGAGGGAAAAGAATTTAAAAATAGTACTATACACATATTATTACACAGAAATTTAGAAATCTAACCATACACAACCTTATAGAAAAACAGTCCCATAATATGTTTTCCTTGTGTGTTATTTTTTCATTTATTACCCTCCCCCCAAAAGAGAAATGAACAAAAAACTTATACTTGTGAGACAATATGGTAATAATTGTTATGTCATGACAGGAAGTATGTATTTAACAGAAGAGAATGACAGGTATTCCAAGAATGACCCTTCTATTACACATTGCTATCTTCAGAACAGGTGCTTGGTTCACAGTTATCAGAGTACACAGATAGTCAGGTTGAGAATCCTACCATTTAACTGCTAGTTTAAAAAAACTGCTAAGGTTTCTTGGGATCTTTGCCTTGCCCATCTTGTGTATGGCTTTCTTCCTGTTCTGTTCCCCAGCTTTTCTCTTAACCTTCTCCTCATTGTCCAATCCTCAAGTTCTCGCTTTCCTTTCAGCTGTGTTATACCTTTCTATTTGTATTTATTCTTTTGATTTCTTGTACTAGGGAGACTATATGATATTTGCACATGTGGGTTTGTTTATTTCACTTATGAATATATCCTTGAGTGGAATCCACTTAAATATAAATGCCTCCAGGTTATCATTCTTTATAGCTGAGTAATACTCCATTGTATAGAAACACCACATCTTTTACAACCATTCCTCATGTGACAGGCAACTTGGTTGTTCCTAAGATTTGGCTATCACAAATTGTACTGCTGTACACATAAGTACACATATATCACTATGATATGATGTTTTCAGTTCCTCCGGGACAATTCCCAGTAGGGGCATAGCTGGCTTGAATGGGATTTCCAGGCCTAGTTTTTGAAGGATCTCCACACTGATTTCCATAATGACTGCACCAACCTACATTCCCACAAGCAGTGGAGAAGGGCTGCCTTTCCCCTACATCATCTCCAACATTTGTTGTTGGTTGATTGCTTTTTGATAGCCATTATTTCTGTTGTGAGATGGTATCTCAGTGCTACTTTAATTTGCATTTCGCAGATGGCTACTGATGTGGCGAATATATTTATTCGCTTCTTTAATTTAACCATTTGAGAAATGTCTATTCATCTCTGATGCCCATTTCTGGATTGGGTTTAAATTTAAGGGCCCTAATGCATTTTAGTTCTTTATAAATTCTAGATAGCAGACCTCTGTCTTACTGTTTATTAGTTAAGATTTTTTCAGAATTTGTGGGTTGCCTTTTCACTTTGTTGATAATTTCTTTTGATGTGCAAAGAATTCTGAATAAGTGTTGGTCCCATTTATTAAGTTTTTCAAGTGTTTGCTATGCAAATACATGCCTATTTCTTCAAGAGTTTTACTTTTCTACTTTCACTTCCAGGAGATTGAATGTTTTTGTTCTAATGTTTATATCTTTAATCCATTTTGACTTTAACATAGTACATGGTGATAAACCTGGGTCACATTTTAGTTTTCGGCATGTAGAGAAGCAACTTTTCTAGCACCATTTGTTAAAGAGGCTATCTTTCTTCCAATAATTGTGTTTGGCTGCTTTGTCAAAACTCAGATGGCTAAGTCTCTTCATAGAGGTTTCTGCATCTTCTAAAGTATTCCACTGATCCTCAGGTCTATTTTGTTGCCAATACCATGTAGATTTTATCACAGTAGTTTTGTAGTATAATTTCAAGTCAGCAATGGTAATGCCTCCTGCCTTGACTTTGTTGGCCAGGATTGCTTTTGCTATTGTAGGTCTTTCTGGTTCCAAATAAATTTTAGGAACAATTTCTCTAGGTCTGTGAAATATGTTGTTGGCAGTTTGATAGGGATTGCATTAAATCTGTACAACAGTTTTGGAGTATGGCCATCTTCACCATGTTGGCTTTCGTTTCTAGGAGCAAGGAATATCTTTCTATTTTCCAAAATCCTTTATGATCTCTTTTCTTAGAGTAGCGCAATTTTCAGTGAAAATGCCTGTGACTTCTTTGGTTAAGTGAATTCCAAGGTATTTCATTTTCCACGGAGCTATTAGAAAAGATATTGCTTCTATAGTTTTCCTTTCAGTGTGTTTGTTATCTGTGCAGAGGAATTCTCTTGACTTTTGAGTAGTTACTATGTATTCTGCTATGCTACTGAATTTGTGTATCAATTCTAGTAGCTTCTTGGTGCAGTATTTTTGTTTTTCCAAATTATGTTTCATATCATCTGCATATAGTGATAATTTAATTTCTTCTTTACATTCTTATTTCTTTTATTTCTCCCTTTTTTCTAATGGATGTTGCTAATGATTCCTAAACTATATTAAATAAGAAGGGTGATAGAAGACATCCTTTTCTTGTACCAGATCTAAGAGTAAAATATTTCGGTTTTTCCCCATTTAGAACTATATTAGCCATTGGGTTGTCAAAGATGGATTTTATTGAACTGAAGTTGAGGCCTTCTGTTCCAATTTTCTGTAGAACTTTGAACATGAATGAGTGCTGGACTTTGTCAAATGTTTTTTCTGCATCAATTGAGATGATCATGTGGTTTTTATATTTTAGTCTATTAATATAGTGTATTGTAGATTTTGTAGATTTTCAAATATTGAACCATCCTTGTATCCCTGGGATGAATCCTACTGATCATGTCATATGATTTTATTGATGATTTGCTATATTCTATTTGCTAGGATTTCATTGAGGATTTTTGCATCTATGCGGATAAGCGAGATTGGCCTATAATTCTCTTTTTTAATTGTGTATTTCCCTCACTTTGAATGAGTATAAAACTTGCTTCCACGACTGATCCTGGGAAGAATGCTTGCCTTTCAATTTCACTGAAGAGCATGAGAAGTGTAGGGATTATATCTTCTATAAGTTTCTGGTAGAATTAAGTGGTGAATTAATCAGGACCTGGACTTTTCTTTGTCAGCAGTCTTTTATTTCATTTTGTATTTCATTGGCTGTTATTGGGTTGTTGAGAATTGTTATATCTTCCTGATTCAGTTTTGGTAATTTGAATTTTTCAAGGAATCTCTATATTTTGTCTGTGTTTTCAATTCTGTGATCATAAGATTCTTAAAGTAGCTATTTATAATGCTTTGAATTTCCAATGGATCTGTGGTAAGTGCACCCTTTTCATTCTTTGTTGTTTTTATTTGAATTTTTTTCTTGCCTCTTTTTGTTGAGGTTAGCTAGGTCCTTATCAATTTATTTAGTTTTTCAAAGAACCACCTTTTTTGATCATTGATTCTTTGAACTGTTTTCTTCACCTTAATTGAATTAATTTTTGCTCTAATATGTATGATTTCTTCCCATCTTTGGGCTCTGGGTTTGGTTTGCTCTACTTTTTCGAGATGTTGGAGGTGCAGTATTAGGGAGTTTTATTTGTTCCCATTCTGTTTTCCTAATATATGAGTTCATGCCTATGATTTTTCTCTTTGAGAACTGGTTTCATCGCATCCCATAAATTCCAATGATTTGTGGGTGAATTTTCATTGAATTGTAGATATTGTTGAATTTCTTGTTTAATTTCATCTGTGATCAATTGATTGCTGAGTTGGGTGTTGTTTAATTTTCACGTACTTAGCGGGTTTTGCTGCTTTCTTTTGTCATTTATTTACAGTTTCATTGGCACTGTGGTCAGATAATATGCATGGGATAATTTTTGTTTTCTTGCATATACTTAAGCATGATCTATGAACCAGTATGTGGTCTATTTTAGAAAATGATCCATATGCAGCTGAAAAAAATGTATACTCATCTGTGCTTGGTTGGAACATTCTGTATATGTTCACCAAGTCTGTTTGTTAGAAGCTCTGGTTCAGTTCTACTACTTCTTTGCTATTTTTTGGTCTGGTTGACCTATCTTTTTGAAATAAGGGGGTGTTGATATCTCCTATTAAAATTGTGGTCTTGGATATTAGATTTTTCATGCCCATTAAGATTTGTCTTATATAGTTGGGTGCTCCTGTGTTTGGTGCATAGATATTTATGAGTGTTACCTCTTCCTCTTGAATTTTTCCCTTAAGTAATATATAGTGGCCTTCTTCATTTAGTTTTATCCTTCTTGATTTGAAGTTGAGACTGTCTGAGAACAGAATTGCTACCCCTGCTTTTTTCTGAGGTGCTGGGGCATGTAGTATTATTTTTCATCCTTTGACTTTAAGCCTATGAATGCCTTTTTGAGTTCAGTATGTTTCTTGCATACAGCATATTGTTGGATTGTTTCCTAATCCACTGTGCCAGTCTATTTCTCTTAATTGGTGAATTGAGTTTATTTACATTGATAGTTATAAATGAGATTTATTAAGTTATGAATAACATGTTATTTACCTGCTGTTCTTTATTCCTTTTTGTCCTGTGTTTAGTTGCTTGCCCTATTTAGTGGGTTCCTTCTGTTCTTATTTGTGGAGTTCTGGTCATTGTGGTCCCTTTTTAGAACATCGTTCAGTAGCCTGTGTAGGGATGGCTTTGTCATCATGAAATGCTTTAGCTGTTCTTTGTCGTGGAAGTATTTCACTTCTCCATAAAATTTGAAAGAGAGTTTTGCAAGGTATAGTAGTCTGGGCTGGAATTTGTTTTCATAGAGGACTTGAAGTTCTCTGCTCCATGTTCTATTTGCCTTCAATGTTTGTGAAAAGAAGTTGGCTGTAATTCTGATGGGTTTCCTTTTAATGTGATCTGCTTCTTTTCTCTAGAGACTTTCAGTATATTCATGTGTTGGATTTCTGGGATCTTGGCTATTATATGTCTCAATGTGTTTTTAATTGATTTGAAGTTATTTGGCATTCTTTATGCTTTGGTTACCTGCATGATAGACCATTTACTCATATTTGGGAAATATTCTGCTATTAATTGTGCCTATATTCTTTTTATATCATTTGTATAGACTCCTTCTTTCTCATTGATGCCTATTAGTCTCACATTGTTCATCTTGGCATCATCTTGCAGATGATAGATTTTTTTTTTCCTGCATCCTTGTTGTTTTTAAGAGATCTTTTCTTACCTTTTCACTAGGTGTATCAGAATCTTCAAGATCTGAAACTCTGTCTTCACTTGCACTCAAACTGTTGTGCAGACTCATGATTAAGATTTTAAGTTCTTCTATATCTCTTTGATTCTGCTTCATCCGATCTATTTCTTCGCTGTATTGCTCATTCAAGGAATCCGTTATATTTCTAATCTCTTCTATTTTTTTTTTGTCAATATCTTTTTAAGAGGTAGCTATTAATTCTTTTATTGCACAGTTTTTTTCAAATTGGGTTTCCTTCATATATGTCCACATTTGATTCTTTACTTCAAATGCTACAATTTGAGAGATTTCCTTTTTTATTTCTGAAATTATTTCTGGTCTGAGTTCCTCTTTACCTTCCCACTGTTGTTTCTTTGCTTGCTACACGATTAATTCATACATTTCAGCTCAGGTAGTGTTCTTTACCTGTTCTCAGTGGGTATTGTGTTTCTCCAATATGTTTCTACATTAGATTCTTTATTTCAGACGCTATGTATTCAGAAATTTCTTCTTTTATTCCAGGCATTAATTTTTCTCTAAGTTCCTCTATCCCTTTCTGCTCTTTTTCTTAGCTTCCAACACTGTTAATTCATTCATTTTAGATGAGCTTGTGTCCTCTGCACTTGTTCTGGGTGGACTCGGGGCCTGATATTACATTTTGTTCCTTGTCTTTGTCATTTTGTATAGCACTGATGTCTGACCTTTAGTGTAGAGATTTGGTGCAGTTGTAACCTTAGCACATAGTACGATTAGGGTGCAAATGTATTATGTTTGAGTTTATCCAGTTATGCCTGACATGGGTCTAGCTGTTGTGTTCAGCTCCTTTTTGCTGCAGCCCTTGGAAATGAACCTGTTGTGCCCCTCTGGCACAACAGTGAGCCTGTGGTGCCCCTCTGTTGTGCTCCAGGCCTAAGGAACACTGAGCAGCACAGAATTGTTTCACACACTCACCCAGCCGTGCTGGGTTAGAACAGGGGATCAAGGGCTGAGAGAGTTGCAAAAATTCTCAGTTTCTTGGCACAGTTGTATCGACAGCTCAGGAGGGTTGCAGGGGTCCTGGGGGTGCAGTAGATAGTCTCATTCACGCTGATGCCTGAGTTTTGCTCTGGGGGCCTCTCGCTGGTAGCATGTGGGGAGGCCAGAAGTTCTCTTACACATTCACCTTGCCAATCTGGGTTCAACCAACAATATCTTAAAGTTTGTCATTATATGTATAGGTATGCTAAATTCCTTGAGTGTAAGTATTATAGACTTCTCTAAAAGGTCTGCTTTTGTGAATTCCAATATCTGTATAGTGGGATATACAATGTGTATTAATATGATATAATAAACCTCATCGGTATGTGTATATGTTATGTTCATAGATGATAAGAAAAGGAATACATATGTGTATGCCACACAAAAACAATTTTTCTTACCAGGAAATACAAATATTTTAAGTGCACAGTTGAATTACTTTTACAAATATATAAAACCTTTATAAATTTGCTACCATGTCACCAAAGCTGCTATATCTCTTTGCCCATAAAAAGAGGCCCAAAGTGCCCAGGATGTTTATCCATTGCAATAGTACTTCATTCTGAAACAGTCAACACTTTGCTTGCAACAGAAATTTTTTCTAATTCTGAGCAAAAGATTTCAGCAAAAGTACTCATGTATAGTTGACCCCCTTTTTATTTACTCTTCTGAATATTATGAGTAACCTAGAATAACATGAAAGATTCAATTTTTGTGTTGAGTTTGGTGTAATTTATAGAGCCTAGAGCTAGAAGTATTACTCCTTTGAGTTAATAAAACATCCAACTAAACAGAACACAGAAGCGTAGATGCATAGGAAATGGGGGAGGTTAATAGATGAAGTACAATAATATGCACCCTCCTGGCCTCAAACCCATATATATATATATTATTTATATATATATTATATAAATATATTATTTATATATTTCAGTAGTTATTCAGTCAATGCTGTAGCTAAATTAACAACAAAATATTTTAATCCTTCAAAACACTAGCACGTGATAGCTTTTAAAGTAGCAAATTCAAATTATATGCCACTTACAGTTCTTAAAATTTCCATAGATGAATTTATTTAATCCCACAGCACTTCTGTGTTTGGTGTACACTGTCTTTTTTAAAGGAGGGGGAAGCTCTCCCCGAGAGCTAACGTAAGTTGCTCAGAGTACATAGCTTATAAGAATTAAGCTATTTAAAAGGCTGAGTTAGAGGGAATTAACTACTAGCTTAAAAGTTTAATTTAAAACCACATAATCTTTTTCCAGAATGCAGGCTTTTGACCACTGTTCTTCTCTCCTTCATTACTCCCTAAAAACATTAATTACTTTCCGGAGTTTCACTCCATTTCTCTAATTAAAAATGATGTTGACTACCTTGACCATATATTACATAGAATATCATGCAAAGAATAAGGCTGCTGGGCTCATGACATTCAGGACAGAGCTGCTCATAAAATGGGACATATGGGATGATCATGAGAAGTACTCCTATACATGCCTCGATGTACATATTTCGGTGTGGTATGAATGGGTCCAAATCAACTCACTGACTAGGGGGATAAAATATGAGCACTATGCATTTTATTGTTCTAGTAAAATATTTTCCAAGAAAAGAAGATGAATGTTAATAATTATGCTAACAAACTTTAGAGAAAAATAACAAAAACATGTAAAAATCATCAATAAGATGCCAAATGAAGCAAATAAAATTAGAATGTAGCAAATCACCAGGAAGAGTATGCATGATGACCAAGTAGGATTTACCTTAGCATGCAGAAATGGTATGATGTACATGAAGCAATAGATGGAGTACACCACATTAACAGAATTAAGGACAAAACTGGAGGAAAAGAGAGAGTGATGGATGATGAAAGAACGAGGAGGAAGAGAAAAAATGGTGCCCATGGATTATAGTACCTGAAGCCAAGCTGTAGCCCAGCAAGGCCACAGTCCCTTACCCCACTGAACAGACCACCAGGCATATGGGCAGCAAAGCCATGGAACATATGGACAGTATACTGGTGTCAGCTATACCCAGGCTTAACCACTGCCAGGCTTAACTATGGGTAAACTGTGTATACAATTTCTTATGGACAGCCTCCCCTTGGCTATACTATTCCAGCTTCCCCCAGGCATATTGCCAACCTGCCCAGGGGTACGGCACTGGTGCTTGTGATACCACCACTGATGCAGTCACCACCACCCAGGCCTCTTATGCAGCTCAGTCTGCATACTGCACTCAGCCTGCTTACCCAGCCTATGGGCAAGAGCCAGCAGCTAAAAATGCCACCAATATTGCAGCAGCACTTGAGGAAGCAGCAGAAAGAGTTTTTGCTTCTAAGGGATAGTTCCAGTCATTTGATTCAGACAGATACCATGTATCTTCATGGAAACGGAAATCTCAGGGCTAGCTCATCCTGTTGTTCATTGTTAGATAGATGCTCAGTGTATTTTAACCAACAAATGCATACACACATGTGAACGTAAAGACTGGTAGAAGAACAAGTGTTTGCAGTACTGTATCATGTAAATAAAATAATTTTTTATTTTTCCATTAGTTGATGGGAGAAAGAACACATTCACTTTAGACAAATCAATTTCTCAACAGTGGCACAATTTCTTTCTAAATTATAACAGTTGCATATTGAATGTTTATTTAAATATGTAAGTTTTTAGAGCTTAAAAATGGTCAAGACTATCATTGTAACTAAAAGAAAAACTTGAATATGCTAGAAGATATACTTGAAATGTTTTGTTCTCAGGAAAATGAAGAACTACTTTTGTATGTGTATTTTTTATGTAATTAGCATCCTATTCTAGTTTCAAGAGAGAAGTCTAAAGCAATAATATCATAATGTTAGAACACGAAGTCTAATGCAATAATAAAGCTAAAACTAGAACTTTTCCATTTGACTCAGCTACTTTTCTATTTGGTGTCCACCCAAAAGTCTTAAAAGTATCATACTACAGTGATAAGTGCCGCTCATGTTTAGAGAAATGCATTCTAATTCACTCTCAGAATTCGGATAAATTTGAGACATTTCTATGTGAATGGATGCATATTAAGACCATGCTTTTAAGTCAAATAAGCAAGACACATATGCTGAAATACAATATTTTTCTGCTGTAAGAATAAAAAAAGAGTAAATAAAAAGCCAAATAAATGGCATGTTGGAAATAGGACTAAAATGTTTAAATGATAAAGGAACAAGGAAGAGGAGTAGAAATAAGATGAAAGGAAGAAAAAATAAAAAAAGAAAAGAAAATATACAATCATAGATTTTGTCAATAAGGAGAGAAAGAGTTTGAATGAAATACAGAGGATTAGAGAAAAAGGAAATAAGATTTGTATCATACACGGTACAAATTTTATAACATAAATTATATATATATATAAATTAATTTTAAAAATAAAAATACTAAAACACTGACCTTAAATACTATTTATTCTGAGCAACTGAGACACATGGTTACTATCAGACATCATCATAATGTTTGATAATTCCTGTATAGGTCATATTAAGTCCAAAATGGCATCTCCAATGCCACCAGAAGTCAATTCCACATTAACAACATTGATTTTTTTTTCATACATGGAAATTTTCCTCTTTCCCTGGGCTCTACTTTAAAATCTGAGCTTTTTGAATTGCCTTTTAGTAGGAAGCACAAGCACGTAATACATGTTGCTTTGAAAATGCAATATGGGGTTTACCAGCTAGTTCAGCAGATTAAAGTGGCTGTTTAGGCAGATGCACGGACTGGAGTTCAATACCCAGCATGCCGTGCTGTGCACCCTCCTCCCCATCCTACGTCTGGGTGCACTGAGAGGGCAATTGAGATTGGGTGTAGTGATGCACACCTGTAATCCCAGTGTTTGGGAAGCAGAAATCAGGAGGAACACTATGAGTCTGATCTGTGTAGTGAGACTCTGTAGACCCTGTACTAAATACATAAAATAAAAAATGCAGTGCAAACCATAAGGCACGATAAGAATAGAACTAATACATTTCATCTTTTTTGAGAAAGGAATTATTTTTAGGCCACTAAAGATTTAGAAATTCTGGACTCCTCCCTCACCTTGTCACCCCTGCTGGAGCCCTGCTGAGCTAAAACCCAATTCCCCACCATTGTGAGAGCCTCGCTGAGTTGTGCCCCCACCCAGTCATGGAAGCCACGCTGAGCTGCAGAGGACTTATTAATTCCAGGTCTGAACCCCACCATTGCAGGAAGCTTGCTTACTTACATCTTATGCCCCCAACTTCAGAGTAGCCTTACTGAATGAACTGTAGCCCAACTCTCACACCATCAAGAAAGGCACACTAAGAAAATAACAACTTCAGAAACCTTGGTGAATCCTACCTGCTTCATTCATGTGTGCCAAGCTGAGCACTTGAGAGCGTTGGTAACTTGAAAAAAAGTTGAGCTAAAAGTATTCTAAGAAATCCAGCCCACCCAGGATAAGACCAGGAGGCACAGACATAGAAGAACTTGGAAGTCACGCAACTGAAATTTCTAAAATTAAAGCAACTGAGATAAAACTCCATCAGGCTACAGAAGAAATGAGATCACAAACAATCCCTCAGGTAACAGAGGAAATGATAACAAAAACTAAAGAGGTGCTCAGCTCCTCTAAAGAAGACATACATAAAATATAGAGGAAATAGAAAAACGATGGACACATGACAAATACAGGACAGATTAATTATAGATTGCACATTGTAAATAATTTATCCACTTAATCTCATGCTGTGTATTCACTTCAGAAATATTTCTCTAAAATTCACTCTGTCTACATCTTATATCTTTCACATTTCAATATTTGTCTACAATTTTAATATACTGTATAATTATTGATTTTCAATACAGTTAATAAGAAAAATATACAGGAAAGAATTACATTACACAAAACAGATTTAAGCAGATATGTAGGAAATTAAGAATTTCATTAAGCTAGGAAAGTGACTTGAGAGAAAAAGAAGGTAGACTTTCAGACCTTGAAGGCAGCTTTGCATCTATATATCATGAAAGGAAAAAAACTCTTAAAAATAAGAACCAGAAAATTACAATTCAACAGATCCAAGGTGATGGAAAGAAAAACAAAATAAGACTGATAGGTATCAATATGAGACTAATAGGTTGACAGCAAGTCAACTAAAATGACATAGAAACAATATTTGAAGTAGTACCAGAAAAATTTCCAAGCATGGGAAAAGAATCTGAAATACAGAAGAGTGAGAAATATAGAATTGCGATTAGCCATAAATAAAATAAATGTATGCAAACACACATAATAATCAGTACCCCATAATTTCAGCAAAAGATTGGAATGATAAAATCTGTTAAAGAAAAGAATGAGATCTCTAATAATGGGAAGTCCATAAGAATGACAAAAGATTCCTTTCTTTTTGTTTGTTTGCTTTTTGGTGGAACTGGGGCTTGAACTCAGACCCTTGCACTTGCCAGGGAAGCACTTATTCCACTGAGCCATCTCCCCAGCCTCAGCAAAATATTTCTTAATACATATCAGCAAATCAAGAAGATCAACAAGAGCTTGAGATGTAGTACCTTAGTTCCTCAAAGAAAACAACTTCCAACCTTAATTGATGCAGCCTGCAAAACTATCTATTAAAATTAATGGAAAAATAAGATACTTTCATGACAAAGAATTGAAGAAATTCATGTCCCCTAAAGCACCACTATAATGAGTAATGACAAGTATAATAGAAAGAGACATAAACGACCACAACTTCAAGAACAACAATAGAAAGGAACAACCAAGTAAAGAAAACAATTAAACAGAGGAGAAAAGTAGGAAAGTCAATGACAAGGAGCTTATGACAAGGGTAAGCCAATATGTATGAGTTGTAACAATCAATGAAAATGGCCTCAACTCACATTCAAAAGAGGAAGTCTCGCAGAATAGATCAAGAAACAAAATCCAACAGTATTCTGTACACAAGAAAAGCATTTAACTCCAAATGAAATTCATACACTAAAATCAAAGGATGGAAAACAATACTCAGTGCAACAGAAACCCAGAGAATAGCAGGGGTGGTTATTCTGTTTGCTGACAATGGGAACTTCAAACCAAAAATGATCAAAAGAGATAAGGAAGTTACATACACATTAAGGAAAATTATAAGATATAATAGTCACAAATATGTATGCCACCCAATGGGGGAGCATCTAACTATATAAGACAAACTTTAACAGATATTAAAAAACCAAATGAGCAGTAACAGCTGTAACATAGGACTTTCAAATGACATTGTCAAGAACAAATAGATAAACTGGGCAAAAATTCTGTGAAGAAATAGCACAACTAAATCAAACTTTTGGAAAAAAATGGACTTTGTAAATGTTTACACAGTATTCCCTTGCAAAATATCACAATACATATTCTTCTCAGCTGTAAATGGGACATTCTCCAAAATAAACAATAGAATAAGCTTAAGTAGATATAAAGTAATTGAAATTATTTCTTGCATATTATTTGGCAATAGTGTAATGAAACTAGCAATTGTTGACAAAAGAAATCACAGAAACTCTGTAGAAAAAAGGAAACTAAATAATACCCTCCAGAAAAATGAAAGGGTCACAGCTGATACAAAAAAGGAAAAAAAAAACAATATTTACAAAGGAAAACACAGAAACAATTTACCAGAACTTGTGGGACACAGTGAAAGCAGTCATAAAAGAGATTTATAGTGGTGATATCTGGCATCCAGGAAATAGGGTGAACCCACATTAAAAAACATTATGCTATGCCACTAGCTTCCAAAAAGAAGAGCAAGTTATGCTCAAACCCCAAAGAAAGCAAAAAATTCTGGAAAAATACAGAAGAAATAAACATATTCCTAGATACATACACATTGTCAAAGCCTAATCAAGAAGATATAATAATTTCAATAACAATAATGTCAGAAAATGAAATGGAAAATGTAATTAAAAACTTATTGTGCTGGGGAAATAGCTTGGTGGTATAACTTCCTGGCTGGCAAGTGCAAAGACCTGAATTCAAACCCTGGTAGCACTTGCCATGCTAGCCCCAGAAACATGGGTATGCTATTCCAGCCACTGAAGTTAGACATGGTAGCAAAAACCCTGTAACCTTAGAACTAGAGAGGCTGAGAGAGGAGAATCACTGAAAGTCAGAACTGTGTAGTGAAACCATGTACCAAAAGAATAAATAGGCAAAATAAAATAAAATTTAAAAATATCTTACCAATAAAGAAAAGCACAGATCTTGATAGATTCACAAATGAATTCTACAAAAAATTCAGAAATTTCACACCAATTTTTGGTCAAATGCTGGAATGAATTTGACAGGGAGATGATTTTTCTAAATTCATTCCTGGAGGCAAATATTATCTTGATACCAAAACCAGAGAAAGATTGAACTGAAAAAGAGAACTACAGGTCAATCTCCCTGTGAATATAGATGCAAAAACCTTAAACAAAATATTAGTAAACAAAATTCTACAAATCTTCAAGGTTATACACCATGACCAAGGATTAATTCTAAGAGTGTGGGGATCATTCAATATACGCAAAGCAATAAATACAATACCCCATATCAACCGAGACAGAGATAAAAGTCACACGATCATCTCAGTAGATGTAGAGAAGGATTTTGACAAAGTCCAATAGTTATCTATGATAAAAATTTCATAGAAAATCAGAATATATTATCTTCACCTCAATCTGATAGAAGGCATCTTTGACAAATCAACAGATAGTATCATACTAAGAAAAAAAAAAACCCAAAAACCTTCACTTTAATGCCAGAAATAAGACAAGGATGTGCTAATCTCCAATATTTCTGAAAACATTAGCAAGAGCAATTAGACAACAGAGAGATATAAAAGGAATAAGGACTCCAAAGAAGGAAGTGTAATTATCATTATTCACAAATGCCATGACACTCTACACAGAAGACCCAAAGAATTCCACCAAGACACTCCTAGAATTAATAACCAAATTCAGTAGCATAACAGAATACAAAATTAACACTGAAAAATCAATAGCATTTCTGTAAACAATTAACAAACATATCAAGAGAGAAATTAGAGAAAACAAGCCTTTCAAAATAACATTAAAAACAGAAACCCTTAGGAATCAATCCAACAAAGGAAGTGAAAGAACTTTGTATTTTAAAATTACAGTACTCTGAATAAAAAGAGACTGAATAGGACCTCAGAAAATAGAAAGATATTCCTTATTCATGGATAGGAAGAACCAATATTGTGAAAATGACCATAACAACTTACAAAGTTGTTATTAAGCTTCACAACAATCCCAATTTGAACCCCATTAGTATATCTCACAGGATCTAGAGAAAATATCCTTGAAATTTATCTGGAGCCAGAAGAGACCTAGAATTTAAAAAAAAAAATTCTAGGAAGCATAGGAAAGGCAGGAGGCATTGCAATCCCAGACTTGAAATTATACTACTAAGGTACTGCAATAAAATTAGCATGGTACTGACAAAAAAAGGCCAGAGGTAAAATGGAACAGATTAGAAGATACATGCGCAACTACAAAGAAAAAATGCTCAGCCACGTTATCTTTGACAAAGAAGCCTAGAATGTTCACTAGCAAAAAGCCTCCTTAACAAATAATGCTAAAAAGAAACCTGCCTCGGGGCCAGATGCTTCTTAGAATAACCACTTCCCTGGCAAGTGCAAGGGCCTCAGCTCAATCCCCAGTTCTGCCAAAACAAACCAAATGAACAAAAACACTGCCTGAACACATGTCAAAGGCTAAATTGGACAAATGTCTATCACCACACACTAACTTACAGTAAAATGGATCAAATATTTAAATACTATAACAGAAACATTAAATCTATTGGAAGATAAAAATGTGTAGAAATATTGAAGCCACAGAGGCAAACAGAGATTTCATGAACAAAAAGCAAACTAAATAGCAAATACTTCAAAGAATCAACAACTGGGATCTAACCTTTTTGAAAAGTTTGTACATGACAACAGTAATCAGCAACAGAGGAAACAGAAACCTCATGGAATGGTAAAAATAAATTAGATGACTCTCCCTCAGACAAAAACTTCTATCTGGAACATATAAAGAACTGAAAAAAGTAAGAACCCCCAAAATTCAAAAATACAATCCAAAAATGGCCATCTGAGATGAACATTATATCAAAACTGAAGAAATATCAATGGAAAATAAATATATGAAAATATGTTTAACATGTTTGGTCATTTGATAAAGCAAATTAGAACAACACCGAAATTCCATTGCACCCCAGAAAGAATGGCTATCATCAAGAATTCTACCAATAAAATGTACTGGAGGTGCCTTGCAGAACAAGTAACCCTTTCTATTGTTTCTGGGAATATAGGCTAGTTCCACCTATTGCGTAAATCTGTGTGGAGATTCCTCAAAATCTGGGATTGGTCATCCCATTAATTCCAGCCATTCCCCTTTTCGGCATATTTCCAGAAGAACTGAAAACATCATATCACAGAAATATATCTGCACCTATGTTTGTAGCAGTGTAATTTGTCATAGCTAAATTTTGGAAACAGCCCCAAAATCCCACCAACTGAGGAATGAATAAAAAAGATGCTATATTTTAATATAGTAGAATATTACTCAGCTACAAAAAAGTAAATCTGAGGCTTTTATATATAAATGGATGCAATTAGAGACCATACTCATAGGCGAAACAAATCAGACGTATGTGTGTAAACATCATATTGTAAAAACCCGAGTCAATAAAACCTGGAAGGTACAATAGATAATGTGAAAATGAAAGAATCTCTTCAAACAAAAGGAACAAATGGGATGAGGGAAAGGAGAAAAGTGAGAAGGAATGGAAGAAATATTCATGTATGTACACAGAATGACTTGGATACTTGTACTTCTGACTTCTGCTGGACTATTGAAAGGAGCAGAGATATTTGTCTCTCTCTTTTATATTTTTAATATTTTTTGATAGCTATGCATGCTTATATCTGGTAATTGATCAACTAATTTAAAGGCTATTTAATTAATTACTTTTTTCACCTGCCACTTCATTTCTTTTTTTTTTTTTATTGGCAGGAAGAATTGAAACAAATTTTGTGTTTTTCTTTTTCCCCTAAACATGAATAATTTAAGTAAAACCAATGTAACCATGGAAATGTACAAAAGTAACGGGAAGTGCAACAACCCAAGAAGCAAAGTTGGGGAGAAGAGGGGGCTAGAGTCCACGCAGAACACGTGCATAGATGCCGTGTGCTTCTCCTGCTCAGGACAGCCTCCCACAGCCGAGCACAGGAATCACTGTGACAGGCTGCTTCCTCCCAAACATCTGAGTATGTTTCAACTTAAAGCATAAGATTAAAAAGATAAAGAAAACATATAACCCAGGAACGCCCCCAACCATTACCACCTTCCTTTAATTGGTCATAGGTGTTTCTTTCATTTTATAAAAAGATTAATAAAACATTTTGAAAACACATTTTCTCATCTTATATTTGTAAAGATAATAGAATTCACAAGTATCTTAGAACACCAACCAGAAGCTACCCTTCAGGTTCCACCTGTGTTGCTGAAGATCAACAAGACTAGAAGGTTTGACACTCTGGGGCTCCTGGTGGAGAATGGGAGGCACCTCCCAGGAGAAATCAGAAAATGCAGAAGCCAGTGCCTGGGAAGTGGTCAGGAGCAGCTCCATGCAACACATGGCTGCTCAGAAAAGGGGAGCACAAAGTGGTTGGAAAGGCCTTAAACTGCTTGACGTACAAAACTATATTTTATAAAGATCAAAGCAGTTTGATGCCAAACTGAGGTGAACATTTCAATATTTATTCACATGCTTTGCTTTTTTCTCTCTTAAGAATCATATTGCCCAAATTACATCTTACTGCTATTACTATATATGCAAAAAAGAAAAAAGGAAACAAAAGGGACCTTTTAAAATTAGGTAAGGGGAAAAGAGACTGAAAATTATTGAATTAGACCTCTTAGCTCCAAATGAAATGAAGATTAAAAACGAAGCTTGGTTTCTAATATTGAACAAACCAAAAGCAAGCATTGCTACCCTTCCCTCCTCCAGCCCTCACCTCATACACCAAGAACAAATGAGAAGCACGGCTGGAGTCCAACATGTCATGTGACGCTGAGAGCTGGGCCTGACCCCAGGCTGTGAGGTGGCTGCCCCTGTCCAGTGGGACACAGGCCCAGGGACACTTTCTGCTGTCTTATGGTTCAGCATGACTGGTGGGGTGGGGTGGGAAGTTCAGAATCTCCTTGAGGCTCCTCTGTTCAGCTCCTTACCAGCCATCTTCCACCCCAGTGCCTCTCCCCCAGGGGCAAGCACTCCCATCAAGAGAGGCCTCTAATCAGTTGTGGGCTGTAAATTGTCCTTCTTTCTCAGTTCTCTGTTCCACTCTCATCATCCACCCCACTGAACTTCTCACAGAGCACTTGGGACTGGTACTGGATTTCCTCCCTAGCCTCTCCCCTCGCTTGAAATTGAAAGGTTCCCGAGCTCTGCTGCCACTTCTTTCACTTGGACCCATTAAGTCTTCAGTCCCCAGTCTTGATTTGTTAAAGTCCGTGGTGCTCTATTCTCTCTGTGTCTCTTCAGGATACTCCTGCACTTTGTAGGAGCAAGATGACTGGGAGGAGGAAGAGGAGGAGGAGGAGGAGGAGGAGGAGGAACTGGACTAGTCTCATGTTCTCTGATGCTTCTTCTGCTTCTTTGATTCTTTATGTGTTTTCTCAGTTGAACTTTACCTTTTTTCAGCATTTTTATTAATAATTTTATTGAGAAAGAAGTAGTAGTGAGAGGTTTCAAAACAGGTTAGTAGCACAGTTACAATAATTAATACATTGCATATTGTTGTCTTTGTAGTAGTTATTCATAGCATAAGATGCAGACATGATATCTAGACACTATTAGCTCAAAACCCTCTTCTCATTGAACTAAGAGAAAGTAGTTGTATATCTATGCTGATATATATATATATATATATATATATATATATATATATATATATATATAATTTTAAACTAAAAAATGGTCCTTCATTTATATCCCTCCTTTTGTTTTTTTTTTTTTTGGTGGAACCAGGAGTTGAACTTAGGTCTTTGCACTTGCCAGGGAAGCACTTACTCTACTGAGCCATCTTCCTGGTCCCAATGTCCCCCTTTTTTGTTTACTTTTGTCAGAAATGTGTATTCCATTGCCACTCTTACATTGTAGGTGCATGAATTTAGAAAAGTAGTCCAATACAGTCTAATAGTCTATCATGTGGTTTGGGGTCTCCAGGCTCTCAGGGAGGGGACGGCAATAGTAGTGGGTTATCTGCATGACTGGCAATGTCAGAAGTTGTTTACTTGAGCCTTTTACAGCTCAGCATATTAATACGGCTTTATTTTTCAAAAAGTAATTTTATTGAAAAACAAATAGCATTGAGACATTTCAAAACTGATTACTAGCACAGTTTCACTAATTAATACATTGCATATTATTGTCTTAGTGGTTATTCATTGTACAAGATGCAGACATGATATCCTATCCACAAACACTACTAGAACAAATCTCTCTGTTCAATGAATCCATATTAATACGCTGAGCTCTGAAAGGCTCAAGTCAACAACTTCTGTGGATAACCCACTATGGTTGTGGACTGCTGGACTATGTTAGATTGTTTTGCTGAATTCATGCACCTATAGTATTTAGATGCCAAAGGAATACCCATCTCTGACAGGACTAAACAAAAAGGAGATACAAAGGAAAGACCCTTTTGTGTTTGTATATACAGAATAGTCAAGATAGATATATAGCTACTCTCACATAATTCAATGAGTAGAAAGATTTGTACTAATAGTGTTTGGACAGGATATCCTGTCTGCTTCTTGTACTATGGATAACCACTAAGAAGATAACAATGTACAATGCATTAATTATTGATACTGTCCTATTAATCGGTTTTGAAATTGTCTCATTGCTATTTGTTTCTCAATAAAATAAAATTTTAATAAATGACCCAAGGATGCAGCTGTGTATCTATCCTATTTTGAACATATAGATACAAAATGGTAGTTCATTTGTGTCTCTCTTTTTTGCTTAGTTTTGTCAGAGAAGGGTATTCCATTCTCATTTAAATATTATAGGTGCCTGAATTCAGCAAAATATTCCAATGTAGTCTAGTCTGGTCTATAATAGCAATGGGTTTTCCATAAGACTGGCAATTACTGAAGTTTTTGACTCAGCTGGGGAGATGAGTGGCTTTACTTTTTATACTTCATTTTTACATTTTTCTGCTGGATGGTTAAGACAAAAACAAATCAAGGCCTATATAACAAAATCTGTAACTTTTGTATCTGACAAAGTCATTCAAATCTCCTCAGAACTTACCTTGAAGCCGTGTACAACAATTTGTAGATCTTTTGTCAGTGTCAGCCATGTGGGTGAGTCATAGCCACTGACTGACCAATTTGCTCTCTGTGATAGCTTGAAATAAGAAAAGAAATCTCTAAGTTAATAGCATCTGAAGTAAGGAATCAGCTTCAGAAACATAAAGAGGAAATCAGATCAGAAATAATCTCTGAAGTAAAGAAAAAGAAAGGATAAGTATAATGAAAGAATTAATAACTAAAGAAGACACTTATAAAATTATAGGAGCATAGAACAATGATGGAAGCCTTGAATGAGCAATATATAGGAAGGAAATGATCACATGAAGTAGAGTTAGAGATATAGAGGAACTTAAAATATCAATCACAAGCTTGAAAGACCGCATGAATAAAAGTGAAGATACTTTCAGATCTTGAAGACACTGTTGCAGTTAGTGAAAAGATAAGATCTCTTAAACACAACTAGGATGCAGGAAAAAATCATTCATCATCTACAAGTTGATGCAAAGATGAACAACATGAGACCAATAGGCATCAGTGAGAAAGAAGGAGTCAAAATAAATGACCTTTCCCTTGAATGGTTTGAGTCTCAGGAATCCACTGATTCTCTTGATTTATGTCTTTTAAGATCTTTCTCTCATTTTTTTATGGCATTCAATATCAATGGAAAGATCAACAGGATCATCTTTGTATTTTCCCTCATGCTTATGGCCAGGTTCCCAGGAACTTTTCATTCCATCATGAGCCAAAGCATGTTTTCTGAATGTCCTGGAGGAAGGGTCTATCCTCCGGTGTGTTTCTGGGTTTTTTTTGTTTTTTAGCTGCCTCCTGTCCAGTTCCTCCCTTTAGGTATTTAGAAAAATGTTTGTGCAGTGTCCTTACGCAGGACCCAAAGTGATGCTCTCTAACATGGTGAACAATGCTCACTACATGCTGAACAAACAGTTCTGAAGGGCTACGCTGAGACTGAGCTGACTGAATGTGCTGGAAAATGGAACAAAACTCCTGCTCCTTTTTGTTACCATGAACTAGATCCAGACAAAGCTTGCATTCCTGAGCCAGTAAACCCCTGGATCATGTAATGTCCTCATCAAATGAATCCATGCGTACACTGACCTGGGCCTCTCAAGTAA
>PVKA01013328.1:0-19186 GCA_004027165.1 Ctenomys sociabilis | reverse complement strand
CCTCCTAGTTTTTACTTGCACCAGCTATGACTTCTGACATGAATTTCGGTTCATCATCAAACTCAGATTCCTCACTTCCCTTGGTTTATCCTTATCGTGATCATTCATCTCCTCCTTGTCTGCTGTCTTCTTCTCGAAGTCATCACAAAGCTTATACCTTTTGGGTGACTGACTGACCCTACTGGGCTTCTCACTGACAGTCTTAGAAGCAAATAAATCCAATTTCACTTCTGCGTCTGTGTCAGAGAAGCTTCCTCTTCTTTTCTCTTTCTTTTTCAGAATCTGTCTGTTTCTGCTCCTTATCTTTCCCACTCTCTGTCTTGTGGTCTTCTAGATACCTCTTAATATAGTCTGCTCCTCCTGCAGCTGCATTCTTCTCCTTCTGAGATGAGCCATAAGTGGAACCAGTGGCTGTTGGACTCTTACCTGCAGACCTTATTTTGGACAGACTTGAAGATCCAGAGCCATGGTCAAACTGACTTTATGGTTCCCAGACTGGTACCCAGCACCACTTAGCAGAGAAGAACCCATCTGAGATATGTTAGAAAGTGGAGGACTAGGTTTTGGCACAGGGGTAGGGTGAGGTGACAGCTGCCTCTCAAACACAGGCTGAAAAGGACTCTTGAGAGCCAGACTTCGCTCCCTGGGACTCAGGTCAGAAACTGCAGAGGATCGTGATGCAGAACCAGCGCTGTAGGTGGTAGCATCTGGCCATGGCTTTGAACTCTCAGGTGCTTTTGTACCTGAGAGGTGCCTCCAGAGAAGGTCTGATCCTTGGCCTCATCTGCCTGGTTATCCACAGAAGCTTGAGATAGCCAGCTATATGTGGAAGAGGACTTCTTATCCTCTGCAGATTGGTGCTTAAAAGATTCAACCAGGCTGTGGTTGGAGGAAGAACAAGACGATGAGAAAAGTCTTGACCTATCAGAAGATGACTTATCCAAGTTTCAAGAACAGCTCCTGGACCTTGGTGAAGGACCAGGACAGGGATCAAGAATGGCCTGGATGAAAACTATAGGCCTGCTGATAGCTCTGCCAATTCACAAGGTAGTTTCCATAGTCTCCACAGTTACACTGGCCCCATGGATAGAAGCCTCTGTTGTGCCCTCAGAAAAAATAGGCCTCAGACAGATGCTGTTGTTTGACTTCAGAAATCTCGATTCTGATATATTCTGGGTGATTCCTTTCTCTGTTATGAGCTGAAGAATATGATCTGGAGCGAGACCTGGAGCTCAGCCTGAGCTTCCTTGATTGAGAGACAGATTGGCTTCTGGATCTTGATTTTGAAAATGAGCGAGAATGAGATCTTGATGCCAATCTTGAGAGAGAAGAGTGAGATGCAGACTTGGATTTGTTTTTGACATCTCTGAAGTTCACTTTTTAATTATACCTTGTGAGAACAATGATTCAGTGCACAATGGATGTAGACACTGATGTGGAAGAATACTGGCTGTGCCCTGCTTCTTCAATGTACTAAGTCAGGATTTAATTCTAGGCCTACCACACTGACCTCACAGGAAACCTCTCAATGGCGTATGGGCCTGAACTTAATTTAATTTATTATGTGCAATATAATAACCATTGTTACACTCCTATCATTTTGTTTATAAATTCTGTTATCATTTCTAATGCTTTATTTTATTTTTTTATTGTCTTAAAAGAATGAAAGCCATATGTAATGTATTAACAGTTGTTACCCTCCTATCATATTATTTTGGGATTTTCTATGTGTGTATGTTTTTTTATACAAAATAAAGTTGAAATGATTTTTAAAAAAGATTTTGAAATTCTTCATTAGTGGTTCAATAAGGCAAATGTTACCATGAAATTTAGTAGTAGGGAAACATTCACACTTTTGAAGAATAATAAGAGGTATAACTTACTTCACACCTTCTACGTGCAATCTATAATTCCAAAATATCATATGCACTAGCTTCAATAACAATTTCATAAAGGTGTTTCATTTATAATTGCATACTTAAGCATAACTATGCATTGCATTTACACAGTTGCACATTTTAAAATGAACAAATACCTCTCTCAGATTGAGAAATATTTTTTTTTCACTCAAGTATAGACTTGACAAATAGAGCCTGAAAAATACAAGTGGTGACATTTCTACTCTATTCATGTTATTACCTAATAGAGCTTTTTCTGAATGATTTTGTTTTCTGTGGAATTAATTCATTGATTGATTAATTAATATGAGTAGTGAAACACAATACTTGCTGATAGGATGTCTACAAAGATAGAAAAAAAAAGGTGGCAGATAATATAGCTCACACAAAAAGTATATAGCATCAAATTTTAAGTAGTCTTGTGTGTGTAAAATTAAGTAGGAATCAAAAGTGTCTACTTTTTAAAAGCATGAAAAAACCAAGGAACATAGATAGACTACAAGAGATGAAGTAGATATAATATCTAGCCATAATGTGGGGCTTTAGATATTATCTACAGCATAAAAAAGGACCAGTGTCCTGGAGTAAAACTCATCATTTGTTGAAAACTCAAAATCAGTGATCATTGTGTCATTGATAAAAACCCCAAATTACTTCATTTTCTTGATGAAAACTCAAAATTCCATTATTGTTTAATTCACAACTTTAAATTTATGTTAATTTTCTGCTGTTGATGATAGTACTATAGTTAGCTGAAATATTAACTGGTAACTTGCATAATACACTTCTTGGAACATAATCTGTATTAATAATAAATTTTAAATCATTTCAAAAATTTGATAACCAAAAGACTATCAATGCATTAACATAAATCTTAATGGGTGTGCAGAGGTGTACGTTCTTGCTTGGTCTCAAAAATTATATTGGCCATATGTTCACTGGAAATTTTTTCTCATCTAGCATTAATTTTCTCCTGTATCCTTTCAATAGACCCAGTAAGTTAAACACTCGCGCGCAACCTCGCCGGCAAGGAAGACGCGACAACCAGCTCTTCTTTCCTCGGTTTATTCAGGACCCCTATACAATCTTCTTCCCCTTGCCTCCCTGCTAGCTTGCTTTCCTCCCGCCTCCTCAGGGGAAGCCCGCTCATGGCTTTAAACCAGTGGGCGTCCAACCCCGGAGTGCCACGTGGGCACAGCCGGTAGGTCCAGGTACGTGGAAGCAACGCCATAGTCTTAGCCTTAGCCAAATGAGAAGTTGTTTGCTATGGAGAGCACTCACCCGCAGGTGGGGGTGGAAGGCGGAAGCCAGCGCCGTCTTTATGGTGTGGCTGTGTCTTTAAGGTGTGGCTGTGTCTTTCAGGCGTGGCTATTCGCAGCTCTCTGCAAAACACATTATTTACCCATTTTAAAATCGTGATAGGGTTTCAATAACAAATTTCAAATGATGAGTCACATTTCATATAATGCCAATTGTAAGTTTTTTCTCTTATACCATTTCCCTAGTGCTGACACATGTTTATTGCCAAACAGTACTAGCTTTAGGTGTTCATTTCTGATGCATTTTGAAAGTTCACAGTGAAAGAATACAATCCACAGTAACAACCATTAACACTTACTTTTGACCTTTACAACACTGGGTCTTCACTCAGTTGACTTCATGTCTTATTTAGATGAAGATTCTGATTCTATCTTAAAACTATTGAAACAAATAATCTCAACATCTCAGAGCTTGTTTTATAATAAAAGCTGTAATAAGAGCATCTAACTCAAGCATCAATTACAACAATGCCCAAGTACAAAGGAAGTTGAGCCTTGTCTGATATCCCATGGTCACCCTTCTGTTTTATCTCACCTGACTTTGCACAGCACACCCAGTGCTGTTGACTGTTCTACTCTTGAACTGGTGTTTTACCTACAGGTTGCAGCTCACCCTCACCACCTAAGCTACTTTCAAGCATTCTGAGTATTGACCTTGATTTAAACCCTTTTCCAATCATTTTGTGTAAATACCTCACTGGAGTCAACTCTTCATAAAAAACTTATTACTACACAACTTTAAAGAGTATGGCACTGATACAGCTCTGCATACTCAGTGTAAAAGGGAAGCTGAGCATGAGTTTTATATGCCCCCAATCATCTCGATTGGACTGGAATTGTTCTGTCACTCAACATAAAGAGCAATGCCATGTTGGGAACCACACTCCACAATGCTTCCAAAGATATTATAAGATGAACAGAATGGTAACCACTTTTTGATGCTCTACATAGATGATGATGTTGAGTGTAAACTACATAGATATCAATATAAATATAGATGATATAGATATATCCCTAATAATAATCTGTTCCTCAGATATCTCATAATTGACCCAATATGTCCACATAATATTTTTAATGGATATTATTATTCAGTGAAACTCAGTATTCATTCATTTTGGAAACTGATTAAATGTGACTTTGTTTACTGCTGCCTTTTCTTGTGGTCTAGAAAATTAGCAACATGAAACCAGTGAATGACAGTCCTTCCTTTACCTTGCTTGAAAGATTAAGGGGCCATTCAGAGATATGTTTTTGTTAATGAATCACTAAGCTGAAGAAGAAATTTCGTTGTCCTATTTGTGTGCTTTAATCACAGAAAAACGTGGAAAGTTGAACATTAAATCAGCTGCAACTGAAGATAGTTTTGAGATAAAGGCTATAATTTCATTACTACCTCTCTACCTCTCATTCTTACTGTTATTCATAAGCTAAATCCTTTCACACTTTTGATTTCTCTTCAGAGGAAATGTTTTTCTTCAAAACAAATCAAAAAACCTGTTTTCCTTGCACCTTATGCTATTATTCTTTGTGGTGTAGGTCTAGAAAATTTGAATTTATCCAGTGGTGCCTGGCTTGGGTTTGGCTGCTGTGCTCAGCTCCTTCCTGCTGCAGCCCTTGGGAGTGAACTGGCTGTGTCCCTCTGGCAAGATGTTGTGTTCCAGACTAACTGGGAGGTTCTGTCCCCTACTCTCTGTGCAAGGACTACAGCTGCAAAGTTTCACCCTAGACCTGTATGCGAGTCCTGAGCTGCATCTGAAGGGGACAAGAGGGCTGCGAGATGGGGGAAAGCACTCACACACATTCCTCAGGCCTGGGCTAGGGCTGGATCCGGGGATCCTGAGACCCGACAGAAGTTCTCAATCACTTGAGGGCGTGGGAGGGGGACAGAATGGTGGGAGGGGGCCCAAGAGCGTGGAAGGGGGTTTCACTCATGTGGCATGCCTAGGCTTGGACCGGACAGGTCCCACTAGCGCAGGGTAGCCGGAAGCTCTCCCACACACTCTCCTAGCCTGGGCTAGGGCTGAGTCTGGGGGTCCCAAGAATGTTGGCAGTCCATCATTCTTTTTGATAAATAATTCTGTAGCATTTTTTGAAACCTACATACTCCATTTAAAGCCGAGAACTTTTGAAAAGATACAGTAGAACTGACAGCATAAATAGCTTCTGAAATGTGCTATAGTATAAAATGTCCTTTATTTTACAAGGCAGAGTTCACAAATGACAAAAATTTGTACCATTTTAATATTCTTCTCCATGACTATGAAAAAATGCTAGAACCAGAATAATCACCACCTTAACAGAAGCAGAACATTTAAAAGCATTTGATATCAATATTATAACAATATCATGAGTACTACAAGGTTAAAGTGGTCGCCCTAGATCACACTAAAGAAAGTAAAATTTTTCAATTGTTATATTCACATTGTGGAATTACTACTACTCACTTGTAGTCTAACCCTCAACATTAACTATATTAGATTTCATTTTTCATGAGAATAAGCATCGGCCATAAGATACATACAGTCTTACTTCTCAGTTGCATGAAAATAATTCAATTTCCTTTTGTTAAATATTTAGTGGTTTCTGAAAAGGTCTGAAGTGTAATTAAAATATTGACCCAAGATCTGTATTTGATCTATCTCATGATCATTCACTATCCCTCTCATGTTAAGAATAATTACATCAGAGAAAAAAAATTGAATAAATTATAAATACAGATAGAAAAGAGGGGAATTTTGAATATATAGTTTAATAAAGAAGCATAAGATTTAAAATTTTGCACATGTGAGTAATGAATGAGTCAAATAATGAACATATTGAACAAAAGTCAAATCGTTCAGTCCACACACAAAGAAGGCAAGTGAAATTGTTTTCTCTCTACAAACCCAGTTCTAGCACCATTGCACTAAGTCACTAACATACTTTAGTGAAAGTGTGAAAATCACGACTCTAGACTTAGTAAAAGTAAGCATACGCATGATTGATTTATTTAGGCTTCATAATATATTTATCTTATAGTATAAGTTATTATTTTTTCTGTCAATTGTTCAAAGATTTATCAGTGTCAGTGGGAACATGAGACTCTTGGGTGTCAAAGGACAGTTTATTGCAGTAGGCAAAGGTCCAAGAATGCCACCAGGCTTTGCTCAACTTCCCCCATACATATATGATCAGAGGATACCTAAACATGTAGTGAGCCCTTACAGAAGAACTTCAGGTCTGAGAACCCAAATGTTTTACAATGAGGTGTAATAAAACAGCAAAAGCTTCCCTAGGGAATGTTATTAATCAATAAAATTTTAATACTTTTATTAAACTGGATAGTGAACAAGCTTTCTTACTGTTCTAGAGTCTTTATCTTTTAAGAATAGCTTGATTATAGATATTAATGAAAGATTATCTTTGTTCACAAGATATATAGAAAAATTCATGGAGAATTGTATTCCAGACTGGTCCAACAGAAAAAACAAAACAAACATTAGGATGTTAGATCAATGGAAAGCCTTTTGTTGCACACAGGGCAGTATTTAAGTTAAACTTACAATTATATATAAATCTTTGGCCAGACAGATAGCTCAGTAGAATGAGCTCTCACCTTGCAAGTGTCAGGTCCTGAGTTTAATCTGGGTACCACAAAACAAAACAAAACAAAACAAACGCTGTTTTTTACATGCATGAGCCTATTATATATATATATATATATATATATATATATAATTAGTGTAATATTTATATAATAGATATTATGTATTTAATTAGTGTAATATTTATATCTATGGCTTCTTATATATCATATATGTTATATATAAAACTTCTTAACACATATAAAGTGAATAAATATGTAATTCCATATAATTTGATTTTCCATATATGTAAAACATGAAAGAAATCATAAGTAATAAATATTGTGATGTAGTACTGTGTAGATTACATATAAATAACATATAATTCACCACATATGTATATTATTCGTAATCGTGCATATATGCATATATAATACATATGCACATATGTATATATGTGTCTGTATATGACAATGTATATATAATACATTGGCACTTACATTCATTACTACATACATTAATATGTATACATCATATGTCAGTAGATAAAAAGTTTAAAATATATATATGGAATGATTCTATTGAGTTTACACTGGTGCTTTACAAACCATCTTCTCTGTCCTCTCTGCATATCTGTTCTTGTCAAAAAACAATTATATCAATTATTTCTAATTATATTATTTTCAATGTTCACAACATTTTAATTAATTTAAAACAACAAATTTTGCAGAGTGCTACAAAAATAACATCCACGTTCATAAAATGTCACCTGTTTAGCAGTCCAAAATCACATTAAAATCAAAATGATCATATGAACTGTCTGCTCTTGTCAACAAGATTGAATTTGCAGATAATGTGATGCATGTCCAATTAGGTAATGAGCATGAGCCAAATGAAGGGAAAACGCTTTAACTTGGACTTGCAGACCATGAACGTGAGCGATGAACACAGCGTCATATTTACTTGCACATAATTGGATTGCACATGAGATCATCCAATTGACAGGATTTTGGACCCCCAGGAATTGAGGAATTTGTATGTAACCATTCAAGAAAATAAAGCTTCTGCTGTTTCCCACTGCTGTTGTGAAACAGAGCAACAGAAATTAGTTCATCTTCTTACTAATCTTGCTTGTTCTATGTCTCTTAAGAAAATGGTGTATCTGCATTCTAAGCATTTGCTCACTGGCAAAAAATAAAATAAATATTTATTTTTGAATTCTATCCACACAAATATTTTCTGAGATAGACATTGTTAGCCCTGAAACTCAGGTTTTGTGTGCTTAGCAATGTGGAATTGTAAACTGTGACTGTCTGATAGATGATTCTAGTTGTTTTTGTTAACAAAATTGAATTCATTCTTAAATATTTCCAGCCCTCTTCTAGATAGCATTTAAAATCTTTAAAAATTATTTAGAAAATATTTCAATTTAGATACGATGGGGTTGGTCAACAGTAACAGCCAACTCAGACACACTAACTCTTCTTTAGAAAAAATAACTAATACACCCACAGCAAATAGCCATTAAAATGGCAAGGAGAGGCCTGCCTTGCTGGCCCTGTTCCAAGGGTGCACTAAGACAGCCATTGAGACTGGGCATGGTGGCATGCACCTATAATCCCAGCTTTTAAGG
Organism: Ctenomys sociabilis; assembly: GCA_004027165.1. NCBI lineage: Eukaryota > Metazoa > Chordata > Mammalia > Rodentia > Ctenomyidae > Ctenomys > Ctenomys sociabilis. Next base: position 10,770 of record PVKA01013328.1, on the reverse strand, counting down.
GGCTGTAAACAGGAGAATCACTATGAGTCTGATCCAGTAGTGATACACTAAACACTCTATAGACCCTTCCTAACACACACACACACATGCACACGCACACACACACACATACACACACACACACACACACAGTCTAAGGACAGAGTGGTAGGTGAGCATGATGATGTGGACTGAAGGGAGTTACATGGGTTCTAACCTGAATTGTGAGTTTGTGTGTTTTCCATTGCTGTCACAACAAAATTCCAGAAAATTAGAGTGCTCAACAAATCAATAGAAAGATAAGGGGATTAATAGGAAGTCTAATCCACTGGGCTAAAATCAAGAAGTATTCTGAGTGCATTTCTTTCTGCAGAGCCTTGATGAGATTTGCTTCCTTGTCTTCTACTTCCTAGATGTATCTACCATTAGCTAATGAAAGAGACTCCTCCTCCCCTAAGAAAGCCAGCTATTGTAGATTAAATTCTCTTCCTTTTTTTTTTTTTTTTTTTATTTAGCAGAACCGGGGATTGAACTCAGGCTCTTATGCTTGCCAGGCTCCCCAGCCCTAAATTCTCTTTCTTTTCATCACTTTGACATACTTCTTTTTTTTCCTTTTTTACTGTTTGGAACTCATGTGGCCTAGATGGGATCCAAACAAGAAAACCCAGAATAACCACTTTATCTGAACTGTAGTCACATCTACAAAGCCCATCAGTTACAAAATCTGACAAATTCACATTATCTCAGATTACACACAGACATCTTTGGTGGGGACATTATTTCACTGAGCACAGTGAAGAAGGAAGACAGTAATTAAAGACAGATTTTCAATTAAATGAATAAAAAACCCTCATGACAAAACTGTATATTTCACAGAAATATATATATATATATATATATATATATATATATATATATATATATATTTCACAATTAAATATTATAGAAGTGGTGAATAGGTAATGGGGTATCAGAGGTTGAGAAGTGCAAAGAAACTATGTAAGGGTACAGGGTACAGAATGACAGAAAGAATAACATTATACTCTGTACCATTGTAGGATTAAATACATTCAATTGTATACTTTGCAATAATTAGTAATGAAAAAAATCAGTAAGAATACAGTTCCAATGGCCAGCAATAATAATCCATTTGATCTAATGAGAGGATTTTCAACATTGTCATTGTTTAGAGATAATAAAGTTTTGAATGAATTTGAAATAGATAAATAGATAGATAGAGAGATGATAGATAGATAGATAGATAGATAGATAGATAGATAGATAGATAGATAGATAGATAATTTCTATACTCCACAAATATGTGCAATTTTGTTCCAATTAAAAAACTAAGACAATAAAGATATATATGATAATTAAAAGGAAAATGAAAAACATCCTTTGCTAATTCTAATAAAATAGAAGCTGGAAAATTAGACAAATTTTCCTTCAAAGCAATGAAAAACATCAGGCACAAGACTGAAACATTTCCAGGAAGGCACAACAAACTTAAAGATGTACATAACTAACAGAGCATCAAAACACATGCATCAAAAGGGCTTAGAACTATAAGAAATAAAACACAGATTATTACTATCATTGGAGCATTTAATATATCTATCAAAAGTTGGTAGTTCAAGCAGGCAAAAAAAAAAAAATCTGTAAGAATAGAGTTCCAATGGCCAGCAATTGTAATCCATTTGATCTAATTGGTATTTACAGAGTATTCCATCCAACAGTAGAATCCACATTCTTCTCAGATACATGCTGGACATGCATAAAGGTAATTGGTATTATGGGCTGTAAACATATCAGCAAATTTCATACACTACTAAGTCACAAATGGGTGAGAAAAAAATCTGAACAAGAAGTTTAAAACTGTATTCTTTGAACTAAATGCAGATTAAAATGTGCCTCATCAAAATTCTGAGCTGTAGCACAAGCAATACTTTGAGGAAATAGAAGACAGAAAATGATAAGGAATAGTGAAGAAATCAACGCCATTAAAGGTAGGGAGAAGTCAGGGTCAGTGGAGCAGAGGTTGGTTCTGAGCAATGATGAGGAAAGCTGATGCGCCTCTGTGCAGGCCAAGCAAAGAGCAAGTGTCTGCATTAGGGGGTCTAATGTTTACTCAGACATTTCTCATGGTACACCCCACAACCAAAGTGATGCACAAAACACCAGGCTTAGCCCATCCAGAGAGCCAGCCGACCCTCCGGGAGGACAGAACCGTTTCCCGTCAGACCACCTGCCCAGTCCTGTCTGCTCCACACACACAATTTCCCCTTAAAACTTCCTGCTTTTTTTTTTTTTTAACTTTCTGCTCATCTTATTCCACCCTATAAAAAGGAAAGTTATTTGATTTCATTTGTCCTGGGTTAGATTCTGATCTACTTGTATATCCTAAGTTTGGGATAGTCTACATGTTCAATACAATTTCTTTTAAATTTACCTTTGTTCTCATTTAACACCAGGAAAAAGAAGAAACACAAATATGTATCAGTGAGCTCTATAAGAAGAAGCCCCATGGTGATTCTTGATTTGATGAGCATTACATTGTTCACTGTATTCTGGAGCCTGCATCTGCTCCATGTGCTCTGTGTAAATAAGGTCCAGAGGGGTTCACATGTGGTGTGGGGACCACATTTCTCCTGGTCCCCTGCCCACAAGCCAAATGTGGTCCCTTGTTTCAGGTAAAAGAAAAAGAGCTTAGAAAAAAATGAGACTAATATGTTTTGCATTTTCTTATAAAGGGGAGCTAAGTTATGAAAGTGACTTTAGGATGAAATATCTCCACGAGGAAATTTGCAGCCCAACCAGAGGCTAAAATTTGTGTATTTGTTACTTCAACATGCACAGATATCTGTGTCCACCATTATGATCATCACATAATGATGAGCCAAACACATCAGCTGGAGAACTGGAGACATTCCAGGGGAGTAGGGATGAGCCTAAGGAGCAATGGTCTTCCCTTGTAGAACCCCAAGAAGCACACAAAACTGACCAAAAAAGAAGCACAAGCAAAGTGGAGCAAGCAGTTATGGGGACGGCAGGTCCTGAAGTGAGCAAATGAGCCAGTTCACTCCAGAAAAGGGCCAATATTGGTTCAAAATAAGTAGAACTGGGCTAGAGAGATAGCTCAGTGGTCTAAGTACCTGCCTGGCAAGTATTAATAACCCCAGTAAGTAGATGTAGAGTTTAAACTAGAGAGCTGCAAGGTGAGCCTATGGGCAAACTTCACATGCAGATCTCAGCTGGATTCTGTACTGGCTCACTCCTCAGTACAGCATGCAGCGCCAGCAGAACCCCAGGTGCTCTGTGCTGGCTATACAAATGGGGCATGGTAGTGCACACCTGTAATTCTAGCAGTGAGGAAGCTGAGACAAGATAATCACTATAAGTATGAGCTGCATAGGGATATCCTACTGAAAGAAAAGAGAGAGAGATCAAGAGAAAGAAAGAAAGAAAGAAAGAGAGAGAGAGAGAGAGAGAGAGAGAGAGAGAGAGAAAGAAAGAAAGAAAGAAAGAAAGAAAGAAAGAAAGAAAGAAAGAAAGAAAGAAAGAAAGAAAGAAAGAAAGAGAAACTAAATTTTAAAGTGACCAGAACAACCTCATGGAGCAGGGGGGAGGTTTTCAGGTGCAGTTATACAACTTATGTGAGTGGAAAAAGTACATGAGCAATCCCATGGCTCCTAGTGGAATCTGTAGCCATCTCACACGTACATCCCGGAGGCTTCCTCACCAGCGCACAGAATTCAGCTGAGATCTGCATGTGAAGTTTGCCCATAGGCTCGCCTTGCAGCTCTCTAGTTTAAACTCTACATCTACCTACTGAGGTTATTAGTAACACAGAAGTTGGGAAAATTTGCCATAATTATGTTTCATTATTTTCTTATGAAAAAGTAAAACAAAATGTCAACAAAAAATAAGAGAATAGCAACCGTTACACTATTTCATTGTCTTTACACTAAATTTCAAGGAACTTCCTAAGGAAAGGGAAGATGTCATCTCCATAGTCAGTTCCAGTTTTAGTCCTTAGAACAGTCTCCAAAATATATTCTTTTTTTTCCTTTTTGTTTTGGAATGGAATTATGCTTGTTTTTCTTGCTCTGCCAATCAGGCAGCCTGAATAGCTTGCTTTCTGGTGATCAGTCAAGGAGAATAAATCCCATATCCTCATCTGATTCCTCTTACTCTTCCTTGATTTCCACCTTGCCTGGGGCAGCTGCAGCAGCAGGATCAGCAGTGGTGGCTGGAGTGACAGGGGCAGCGGCCACAAGTGCAGATGGCCCAGCCCGGAAGACCTTGACCTTCTCAGCAAGTGGGAAGATGTGAACAGTCTCCACAGACAAAGCCAGGACCCGCTTGTGCCTGTTGATGAGAGAATGGGGCATCTACAAATCAGAAGTGCATGACATTAGAGAGGAAACTCTGGATTCTCACTTTCTGGAGGGTGTCCACAGTGTTTGTCTTCAGACTGATTACCCAGCTGTTCCAAAATGCATTCCTTAAGGAACTCTTGGTGATGACCTAAGTCACCTGGGTACACCTTGGTGTCATGCTGTCTACCCCTAAACATCCTCTCAAGTGTACTCATCTTTCTACATGTACTGAGTGGTTCAGCATATACTAAGGGGCTAGAGGTCTCCTGACTCTGACCTAAATGCTCCAAAATTTCTTCATCTAACTATATCTTTGAAAGAAGCGAACAGCTTGGTTTCAGGGAATTTATTTTTGTCTGATGGATGAAACTTCTTAGCAATATCTTTAAGATAAGTTATGCTGACTCTTCCAATACAATTTTTTTTGCGATTCTCAACTATAAATTTGCCTCCCAAGTCCTTCAGGTCAAGCTTTCTGCATATATCTGGCAAGGAAATTTGAGCTGCATCCCAAAGACGTAGCCTCAGATGTCAAAGTTCTCAATACTACAATCCAAAACATTATAATTCTTAAAGTTTGAATCCTGGAAGATGAAATTCCCCAAGTATAATATCTAGAAAATAATTTGAAAAATTATTTAAAAGATGTTTTTTTTACATTTTTTAAGTGAGGATTTATTTCATGAAAAAAAAATGACAGAGAAATGCAGGGGCAGTTTTCTATAATAAAACATAATAATATACATATTTTTATAAGCATAAATCCTCAGGTATACTGACATATATATAAAATTATGAGCAAATGGAGAATATTAACTAGAAAATAGGTTAAAATATGCAATGCACACAGAGCAAATACTATAGCCAGTATGGGATGCACTCTACCTTTTAGTTATAGACATCTGGCCTACCATGATAGGCAAGTCAAGTCTGTTTCTTTTTTAAATCTTTTTCTTCAATTTATTTTTTGGTATAGGGTCCCACTCTGCACCTCTCACTCACAGTGATCCTCCCCAGAGCTGGGATTACAGGTGTGTGGCACCATGCCTGGTTTCAGTGGCCAGTTCCACATGGGGCTGGTGTGCATGCGGTGCTGGGATTATGCCCATGTCCTTGCGCTTGCCAAACAGGTGCTTGGACAGCCCAGCCGTCTCCCCAAAAATAGTCAAGTCTTTTTCTTTTGTTTGTTTGTCTTAGAGAGTACAAAATAATATTAAACCAGAAAAAATTATAAGTGATATGAATTTCACAGTTTGTTGGAATACATAACACTGTCTTCCAACCAGTTATTTGTATTTTACATATGTAAAATTACAAGAGGAAAGGAAAAAGAAGTGTATAACAAATTAAGAAGAGAAAAAGATAACAGGAGACAGAAAACATTAAATATTTTTGGCTCCTTTCCACAGAACAAGGCAAGTCTTTTTCTCTCTCTTTTTCTCTCTTTTTCCCTCTCTCACTTTCTTTCTTTCTTTCTTTCTTTCTTTCTTTCTTTCTTTCTTTCTTTCTTTCTTTCTTTCTTTCTTTCTTTCTTTCTTTCTTTCTTTCTTTCTTTCTTCTTTCTGTATTTGGTACAGGATAGCACTACACAGCTTGGACTTATAGTGATCCTCCTATTTTCAGCCTCACCAGTGCTGGGATTACAGGCATGCACCACCACACCTGGTCTTGGTGGCCAGCTCAGAACACCCAGGGGTGGGGACAGCACAGCATGTAGTGCCAGGGATTGAACACAGTCCCTGTGCTTGCTTAAGTAGGCACTTGGACCACTGAGCTGTCTCACAGGCCAAAGTAAAGTCTTTTTAATAAGATTGCACTGAAACCATTTTCTTCAGCTTTTTTATTTTAATAACTTGATATTCCAGCAACTTAATATCACTTCACAGATCTTCAGTAACAGTTATCCATGTTCCTAATGTCAAATGGAAAACATATTTGAACTGACTTGCTAAGGTTTCATGTTTATGAAAATGTGAAAAATTATAATTTACTCTCATAAATTGTCATGTTGATCATAATCCCAAGTGGATATAATTATATTTTTCTGGTGAAAATTGCAGTTTTGAAATTTCAGCTTTTAGGCCTTTAATATTTGTGATTTCAATATTCTATGATTTTTGAGATTCTAGATTCTGTAGATTTTGGTCTTTTCAGATGACAACATTTCGGATTACTATTTTCAGGATTTTAGAAATTCTCATACATTTTGTCTAATTTGAAATTTATTTCTTGTTTACCTTCATCCAATTCCTTTTTCATATTTTTAAATTTTTATTTTGCTTATTTGCAGCAATGCTTTTTAAAATTATTTGTGGGAGTTGATGCACAATGCAGTTTGTTGCATATTTTAAAACCCCCTACCTTCCCCTTCCCTCCTTCCTCTTCTACTTCCCCATTCCCACTTTTGATTCCTGTTGAGTTTATTAATCGTATTTTATGTTTATGGCATGTAATGACAACATTCATTGAGATGATTAGGATTATGTACATGGAATATCTGCATCCCACCTATTTCCCAGCCCCTTTCTTGACAGGGCCTTCCGTTTTAGCTGGTTGAAGGATTTGAGTTCTTTATGTATTACAGATAATAGTCTTCTGTCTGAAGAGGAGCTACCAGTTATTTTCCCTACTCTATAGGCTATCTCTTCCCTCTATCAACTGATTCTTATGTTGTACAGAAGTTTTTAATCTAATGTAATCCCATTTGTTGATTCTTGCTGTTATTTATTGTCCATTGAAGAACCTGTTTAGAAAATCTTTTCCTATGTCTACATCTTCAAGAATTTTATCTATTTTATCTTCCAGTATATTTCACATTTATATTTAGACTTTTTCATCATTTTGATGTTAATTTAGTACATGGTGAGAGATATGAGTTCAGCTTCAATATTCTACGAACAGATACAGCTTTCCACCACCACTTGTTTAATAGGTTCTCTTTCCTCCAACATATATTTTTGACCACTTTTGTCAAAGTTCAAGTAGCTGAAAATATCTGGAGATGTTTGTGTATCCTTTATTCTGTCACACTATTGCACGTTTCAGTTGTTGCTGCAGTGCCATGCTGGATTTGTCACTATTGATTTATAGTACAGCTTGAAGCCTGGTACTGCTTTAAAGCATTTGTTTTGCTTTGGTTGCCCAAAATTGCTTTTGCTATTCTGGATTACTTCTGCTTCTATATGAATCTTAAGATTGTTTCCCGCTAGATCTGTAAAGTATGCTGTTACCATCTTTTTTTTTTAACTTTATTGAGAAAAAAATTTAAAGAGACAACTTCAAAACAGGTTGGTAGGACAGTTACAACAAATAATATATTGCATATGGTTGTCTTTGTAGTAGTCTTTTATAACTCAGGATACAAACAGGATATCCTCTCCAAACATTATTAGTACAAAACTCTCTTCTTATTGAATTAAGAGAAAGTAGCTATATATCTATCTTATTTTGTACATACAGATACAAAATGGTCCTTCATTTATATCACCTTTTTTTCTTTAGTTTTGTCAGATGGGTATTCTATTGTCATCCAAATATTTTAAGTGCATGAATTCAGAAAAATATTCCAATATAGTCCAGTAGTCTACAATAGAAGTGGGCTATCCACAGGACTGGCAATGTCTGAATCTTATGATTTGAGCCCTCCACAGCTCAGTGTATTAACATGGCTTCACTTTTCATACCTTGTTTCTATACTTTTCTGCTGGATGGTTAGGACAAAGATAAAACAGGACCTATATAACAAGAAATGCAACTTTTGTAAGGTTAGTCAAGTCCCCTAGGGACTTATCTGGAAATCCTGTATCATACTTTGTAGATCCTTTGTCAGTGTCAGCCATGTGGGTGAGTCATGGCCATTGCTAGACCAATTTGCTCTCTGTGAAAGCCTGAGAGAAAGTTTTTTCTTCATGTGACTCTCATTATTCAAACTCTACATCATTGATCACATTCCTCTGTGGTCCCATAATCTCCTTGATCAGAAAATTTGTGACACAACTGAGTATAGGTTCTCTTATGTCCTGAGTCCTCACTGACCTTGAAAGGCTAGGGTAAAATGTTGGCTGACCTTGCAACCCTTCCATTTCTCCAATTTTTGGTCTGCAAATTTAGGTTTTTAACCATCCAGAAGAGAAGCTTATTATTACTGTACAACATATGCAGTTGGGTTTAATCTCACTATCTGTCTGAACATGAAACATTTTAGGCATAACATGGAGCATGTATTTTCCATCAAATATTGATGTGCTTTTTATTTGGACTGCCTTTAAACTGCAAACAGTTTTGGAAGAATGGACATTTTGACAAATTTTTTTGCTTATCCAAGATCAGGAGACATCTTTCTATTTGCTGATGTCCTCTTCAATCTCCACTTTTATAGTACTGTAGTTTTCCTTGAGGATGACTTTCACTTCCTTAACGAAGTTATTTCATTTTCTTTACGCTATTGTGAATGGTATTGTTTCCAAAATTTCCTTCTCATTGAGTTCACTGTTGCTGTGCACAAATGCTAATGACTTTTAATCTTGTATCTTGATAAGTTGCTGTATTTGGGTATGAATTCTATGAGATTTTTGGTGGAGTTCTTTGTATCATCTATGTAGTATATCATGTCTTCAGTAAATAATGATAATTTGAATTTTCCTTTCCTCTATGTATCCCTCTTATTTTATTCTCTTTCCTGATTTCTCTGGCTAATATTTAAAATGTTGTATAGAGGTGGTGATAATGAGCATTCATCCTTCTCTTGTTCCTGATTTTGGGGGAACAAGAGGGTGAACCTTTTTTTTCCTTTAATATGAGGGTGGCTATTGGTTTATTATGTTACTTTTGTGAAATTCAAATACTGTCCTACTTTACTTGTTTTCTTCAGAGTTTTTATCATGGAGGATTGTTGAATCTTGCTTAAAATCTTTTCTGCATCTGCTGATATGATCATGTAGCTTTTTACTTTGCCTCTCTTTAAATGATGTATTGCATTTTTTTTTTTTTACTTCATGTGTAGAACAACTGTCCTTATACTCTGGGATGAAATCTGCTCAGTTGTGATGCATAATTTTTTGGATGCTGTGATAAAATCTATTTGGTAATATCTTGTGGAAGATTTTGTAGCTGTATTATGAAGAAGACTGGACTATATTTTTTCTTTTTCAGTTGTATTTTTATCTAGCTCTGGAATGAGGGCGATGCTAGCCTCAATAAATGAATTTGCAAATGTGCCATTCCTTTTAATTTCTTTGAAGAGCTTGAGGATTATTGGTGACATAAAATACTTAAAAGCTTTATAGAACTCACCTGTGAATGCATCAGGTTCTGTGCTTTTTAATTTGGTAGATTCTTTATTCCTGTGAAATTTTATTGCTTGCTATAGGGTTTTTAATCATATTTATGTCTTTTTATCTTAGATTTGGTAACTGATATGACCCTAGGGATCAGTCTCTTTCTTCAAAATTTCAAAACTTGGAATATAATTTTTCAAAGTTATTATCATCCAATTATCTAGCCAAAACACTTCCTCAGAATTTCAGCTTAAAACTGAATTGCTATAAATTTTTTACAGTATTGTTCTGCTATTACTACTAAGGTTGAGATAAAATTTACCACAAATGTATGACTCTCCAAATTATTGTGGTATTTGTGTATATTTGTCTTTACTTTCATTGTATCCATCAAAACTCACTAGAGTAACAAGAGAAATAGCTACATGAGAAAGAAAGAGACAGAGACAGAAACAGAGAGAGAGAGAGAGAGAGAGAGAGAGAGAGAGAGATTTTACAAAGTATGCTTTGAAAGGCTACCTGCAGAGTCAGTTGTAGAAGAATGCAAAGGTTCCTCTGCCATCTGTGTGCTGGACAGACAAATGACTCAGTTGCAAATGTAAAAGACTTGGAGCATATTGTGAGTCTCTTAAGAAGCTGAAGAGTCTACGTTGGACAGAGGAAGACTCTGACCTTCAGTGCTGAATCCTGGAGATGAAATGTAAACTCTTTACTTTGTTCCAAAGTAAAGAGTGGAGCTTTTCAGAAGAAAAAGAAGTGAGCTATCCTTCTTCAATTCCCTTTCATTTCTTTCAGGTTATAAGCCTATCGCTCAGGGTTACTCATACCCAGATGTGGTCTTCTCTCTTCAGTAAATCCCTGCAGCCACACAGGAGTAGGCTAAACCATTCATCTGGTTGTATTTTACTGAGGTTGATACAACAGCTAGCAATCGCATCTATTACTGAGTTAACATTTTGAATGAACAAATGAATATGAATTTGCAGTGCCTATAATGGCAGATGATCATTAAAAGCCTGATACATTTTTAAAAATCTAAACCTTCATGGCTAGATACGGTAGCCCAGAGGTTTCTCCTAGGCAGAGTGTACCTCTGCACTGAGAACAGAGTTTTGAAAATAGTGTTGAGGCAACCA
>PVKA01013327.1:9253-55341 GCA_004027165.1 Ctenomys sociabilis | reverse complement strand
TTTTTTTTTTTTTTTTTTTCCGGAACCAGGGATCAAACTCAGGCCCTTGGGCTTGCCAGGGAAGCGCTTATTCCACTGAGCCATCTCCCTGGCCCCTCCCTTTATTGCTAAGAGCTGGGGAGCCAGGTCAGGTCACAGTTCTTCCCTAAGTGCAGCAGATTTCTGTACATGTGGACCTTCAGGGTCATGCTAGTGCATAGCGTGCCCCTAACAACAACAAATGCCTCTGCCATCAGAACTGCTGTAAATATTTGTGAATGAGTGGAAGACTCGAAAGTGATGCCCTGGCTATGGCATCTGTTCAGGGGTAGGCTGCTTCGGCTGAGCAGCAAGCACTCAGAATGATTCCAAAGCCCTGATGTGGTTGGGGGATTGTTGATGGAACACAGTGTAACTCATCTGAGCCTTCAGAGATAGCACATGAAGGAGCCTCTGCTTAGCACATGAAGGAGGCGCCTGTGTATTAAGTGCTATCCTAAGGACAATGAAGAATAAGAAGTGATGCACGGCCCTTGTTTTCAAAGAGCTTTTAATCTAGCTAGGAAGATAAGACTGAAACACCTTTTACAATGGTACATTCACAGGAATGAACATGATATAGTATTTAGTTGCCTATTGATACTTTGGGGCTATTACTCTTATTGTCTGGCTTCCTTTAACTTGAAACCATTCCTGGCATTAGGTAGAGTCATAGAATGTTTGGGCGAAATGGCTCCTCCAAGGCATCTCTGATATTTTTAGTTCAACTCCTCATCTTTCCTGCATCTCCTGAGAGGTTAAATTTTTAAGACCCCAGATCACACAGTCAGTGATAATGCTCACTAAGTCCCCAGGCCTGGCTGCCAAATATGCTGGAGTCCCAGGCTCATGCCAGGAGCTTGCTTTGTTGCTAAATGAGGTCTCTTTGTTTTGTGACATTAAGCCTGCTGTTGCTTGGCTTCTAAGGCAGATACAGCTTGCACTGAATTCTACTCCTCAGCAAACATATTGGTTTCTAAGATGTGTTAGAATTCTTGATTAAATAAACAAACAGTCCCCCAAACAAATAGCCCTTCGCAATAAGCATGTTAGGACAATGCTTACAATCTAAGAAATGCCTGCATTGGCCAATATCATCCTATACTTAACGTTTCTTGAGCCCAGTGTCACACATCTGTGCTCCTCACACCCTCCACCTCAATGGTCATGACCCCACAGTCAACGGACAGTTGAGGCTTAGAGAGGCTAAGTAACTCATCTGAGCCCTCAGAGATAGCAAGCCGTGGAATCTCACTGTGAGCTCACAGGGTTGGGCTTCAGAGCCTGTGCTCCCCACTGCAGCTCTGTACCAGTTGTCAGTTTCATTTTTTACAGTTACTTTTTTAAGGATTGAACTCAGAATCTCTTCATGGTAAGCAAGCACTCTGCCTCTTAAACCACACCACCATCCCTGATGTGTTTATTTTTAAACACCAGGCACTTTGAAGTTGGTGTGATGGGTACTCACTGAGCTACTGAAGCACAAATCCACACAGAGGCTTGGCTTGGCTGTGTCCCCCAGCTAGACTGTGTATGCACATTCCCTCTTCAAACTCTTCGCCCACATGAGACCGATCCTAAGTCACTAGCGTTTGGGGTGCAAATTTAATCACAGAGGCGGTAGCCTTCCAGCTGTTACATTTGCCAGAACTGTTTCTTCTTCTCAAAGCTATTAGAGTTAATGACAAATTTGGAAAGACTAGACTGCTTTGAAAATACCACAAATTTATAGAACTTTTAGTATAGAATGAATGGTGCAGTGAAAGGGCAATTTTAAGTGTTTTTTTTTTTTTTTTTTCTTTCTAGAGTTTCTTTTTTAAAGATCAAGGGAAATAAGAATGGAGAAAAGAAATTCAACCTCTAGGGTTTAGTGTGGAAATCGTTCTAGAGCAGTCAGCCTGCAAGGAGACTCCCCACCTGCGGAGCATCAGGGTCTGTGACATCTGATCCATCCAGGTGGGGCTTCAGATTTGATTAGGCCTTTGGAATTCAGCGTAGAAAATGGGCTGTTAAGAAGTGAGGAAAATAGAAAACGGACCTCTGCCTCTTCGGGTAGGATACTGAGCAGGAAGCAGTCTGATGTGCTGACAGTGAGGAAACAGGCCGTGTTTTTTGTTTATTTTCTCATAAAGTGCTGATGAACAAATGCGGGAGTTACATTAAGGAGCTCTGAAGCCAAGCTGTGAGGAGAGATTGGGGTTTATCAGTCTTTTAGCCTGGTTTCCTCTGGAAAAAAACGCATATGGGCCGGCCCTGCAAATCTACATATTTGCCCCTCACCCCGCTACGTCTTGGTGCTCTTCGAGTCCTTGCGTCCTTTGATAACTCTGAAAGTCTCAAAATTAAGTTAACTCTTTTTCTGGCAGAGAGGGAGACTGCGGGAGCCAGGTGTTCCTCCATGATTACAAAAATGGATGATAAAGGCTTTTCCACAAAGCCAATAACTGTGTGCGCATGTGCATGTGTGTGCACATGTGTATGTGGGGGCACGTGCTTGGCTCTGATACTTTAATTTGATTTCTGGGCTTCTTTAAATGGTGGCATGAGAAGTAAGGTAGGGTTCCATTGGGAGAAAAAAGTATATTTTTAGATTTAAGACCTTATCTGAAGAGAAGTTCAGAAATATGAGAAACACATTGCCTATAGCCTTGAATAAATCTGTCAGTTGGAAGATAAAAGTTCTTGGGCAGTATACCTTAAAATAGAGTGGGCTGTGAATCTATTGTGAGCCAAGACATGCAATAAAGACATAAATGACCAAATACATTGAAAATAAAAATCCAAGTCATCCAGAATTTAGTAATTAGAGCGCAGCCATTATCACTATTCCTTGGTTACTGTCACATCAGCTTTGAACTTGGTTCCGTCTTCTAGGACGAAATGAGGCTGTCTCTTCCAAGTTAGAGCTGACATCAGAGGAGGAAGGCAATTTCTGGCAAAATAACTCACTGAAAATCAACTTCCACCACTACACTCTGCATCAAGGGATTTCAAATGCTTCACAGATGATAGCAATTTTAACCTGTGTGATCTAGAGTGATTCTGAGGAGCAAAACATAGCAATAAATAGTTCAAAATGGACTCCTTCCAATATACTCAGGGTTTTTCAAGTATTTCTTTTAATGTATAATACATAATAAAAATAATAATAGATTTTTGGAAGAGACTAGGTTATGATTTATGATGTGAAATTTATGAGATGAAGTTTATGATGTGAAACTCAGTCTGCTTAGAGATAAAGACTAACATAAACTTTGTTCTTTCTTACTTTATACTTCAATAAAATGTAAGGATCAGGTACCTGACAGCTGAAGCATTTGCCACTGGATTAATGAGGTCTGTTGACGTCTATAGCATTGTACTCACCAAATGAAGAAAAATGCACTGGTGGAGCCACTTAATACTGTTGACAGAGGGCTGTTTATTTCCCCTTATAGTGCTTGAGCTCACGAAATGTTACCATGGGCAGCGAGTATGTGGGGATCAGTTGCAAATCTTTGAGTTGCTTCTCTGACTTCAGCTTCCCTACACAAGGGTGGCAGAGATGGCTATGGGCTCTGGCTGCTGGAACTGCATATCAACTCTGCAAGATGCAGTCAGCCCTTGGAGTAGGCTACCCCTCTCTGCGTGCCTTGTCCCAACTTACCTGTAGAGTAGTAAGACTCCAATAAGGTCATACTTTGAAGACACTTCGAATAATGCCTGAAACAGCAAACGTCTCACAAGTGCTTGCTACTATTTTGGATACACTTAGCCAAGTGGGATTTTTCTTTAGATTCTGCCTTGATTCAGTCTCTTATCTATAAAATACACAGCGTGATGAAACATCCTTTTAGTCTAAAAAGCTGAACATTTCCTGGATGTTCAGCATAATTGAAGTGAAAAGCTCAGTTTATTATTAAATGTCACATGTTACTTTGAAGAGCTTCCATAGTATCGGGAGTCTAGACATCCTAGTACTTTAATGTGGCCTACTAAAAAATAACAACACACATGACTTGTAAAAATACCATACAGGAAGTTCTTAGAGCAGAGATACTATTTCAAAATGATACCATTTAAAATTGTTTTTATTTTTGGTATTTCTCCTAAGTAAAAAGAAAAATATAATTTTAGTAAAAATGTTCTAACTTTGTGTTACTAGCGAACTACAGAAATAATGGAATAGGATCAGCATTGATCCTATTATAATGCTGTGTCTTACAAACTTGTTTGAAAAATTTCAAGTTATTATCTTTGATCTTTTATTGCATGTCCAGTTCCTTAAAAAAGATGAAAATGATGCTAGACTAGAATGATGTTAAACATCATAAAAGTTTGGAGCTGAAAATACTTTTAGAATTACGTCCTTTATTATACCGATAGGGAAACTGAGGCCTGCAGGGAAACAGTGCCCTGCCCAGTGGTAGTGAAGACTACTTAGAGCCCTGCCAGGCCTCCGGTGTCAAGCTGTTCCCCCGTGTGCATAATCAGCCATTCGTATCCATGGACACCACATTTGTGGATTCAAAATATTCGAAAATTGTATAAGAAATATTCAGAAAAATTTCATCTGTGGGCCGGCCAAATAGTTCAGTGGACTAAAGCACTTGCATGCAGGTGCAGCGGCTGAGACCTTGAACCCCGGGCCTGCTGTGCCAGTCCCAGCCCTGGGGAACACTGAGGCATCAGTGAAGACTGGGTGTGGTGGCGTGCGCCTGTAATCCCAGCTCTTGGGAGGCTGGGAGCAGGTGGATCACTATGAGTCCAATTTATAGTGGACACCATGTAGACCCTTTCATAAAACAAAGAAAATCTGTATTGAATATATACCTTGTTGTTCTCTAAACACTAGAGTCTAACAATGATTTGTCCAGCATTGCCTTTGTAATTGGTGTTATGAATAATCTAGACATGTCTTAAAGTAGATGTGAGGAGGTGTGCCAGTCATATGCAAACACTATGCCGTCTTATAAAATAGACTTGAGCTCCTGAGGATTTTGATATCCCAGGATGAGGGAGTGGTTCTGGAGCCAATGACTCCAAGATACTGACAGACAGCTGTATTTCATTCTGCCTTTGAAACAGTGAGAATTTGCAGGAAGTCCTGCCTCCTCCATTCCTTTCTTCAACATCGCTTTTATCTCTTCCTTTAATTTGAAGTCAGTCTGGAATCCTCAGGAGTTCTCTGAGCCTCAGCCTCCTCATCTCGAAGCAGAACTCTTTTAGCCTCACATGCAGAGCTGTTGCATAGTTGTTGTGAACATCTGGGAAGGACCTAGCAGGTGGAACGCTCTCAATAAATTTTGTCATTAAAATACTACAGTTCTTGCAAAAAATATTTTGGAAGGACATATTTTGGAACAGGAAAGTATTGTTTACCTTGTCAAGGTTCACAGTGACTATAGAAAAATTGTCTGACTTACAGAACTGACAATATTTAGTGCTTCCAGTTTGTGGACTGCTCCTGCTAGGTAGTGGATGAGGTGTAGATTCTACACGCATATCTGAATAAAAGCTATCATCAGAAGAGAAAGCATTTCTGAAGTTGGGTAGTAGTAGTGGCAATGGTAAGTGGTGGTAATGGTAAGCTTTCTGCGGGACAGGAACTTCCTGGGATCCTTGGAGATTTTCCCCTCCTGACTCTCATGGTTGTGCTATTTGATAAATCTCCACTTGAAGAGCTGAGGTTTAGTGTAACTTGCACAGGGTACATGACAGAGCTGAGATTCAATTTCGACTTTTTGAGTCAAAGCCCCAACTGCTACATAGTTTAAATTGTGCCCAAGTTATCAATCAAATTCATGAATTAATTACTAAGTTTTCTGCTTTGCTTATGTGGGTGCAGTTCTCGTTATATGGGGAGTGTAGATGTAGGTGTAGGGCTTAAAACAGTAGCATTTATTCTCTCGCAGTTTTGAAGTTGAAGTACTTCTAGGGCTATGTCATTCTGAGCGTTCTAAGGAATAATCTTTCTTACCTTTCCCTAGTTTCTGATGGGCATCATCATTCCTCGGCTTGTGGCTGCATCTCTCCAGTCCCCTTGCCCATCTTTCATCTTCACATGGTCTTCTTCCTTGTGTATGGCTCTCCATTGAACTTCCCTCTCCTTTCCTTGTAGGAAAGGACCCATCCTAATCTGACATAACCTCATCTTGGTCACGTATATCTGTGCAGACTTTATTTCCAAATAAAGTAATACTCTGAAATTTGAGATGGATGTGAATTTGGAGGGGATGCTTAGCCATTGTTATCCTTAGGAAGGGGTTTCCTTGAGTGAGAATTCACTCCAGAAAGGTTACATATTAGACTTTTCCAGAGTACTGTGGTTAGGCAGGCAAAACAGAAGGCATTTTTTTTTTTTTTAATCCCCATTATGTCTCTGTTCAGACAATTTCTATTTCAATTTGCAGTGACACATACAGAGTCTGGAATTTATTTCTCAAGCCTCTGGAAATTTTAGTGGGGTTCAAGAAAAATCTAATTTTTCAAAAGAAATAACAGTGGCTCCTCCGGAAGCAGCTCTAGTGAGTTCACCATCATGAGTTCCCCAAGGAACTCATTTCAGAAATGTTCCAGGCCTCACGTCTCCTTCCTTCAGAACTCGGGACCTTGGAAAGTGGGGCCATTTGTCAGGAAGCCATTTATTTGTCTTCATTGCTGATGGGAGTGAAAAGTGACAAAACAATGTTATCAGGGGCCGAGTTCACACTTGTGATAGGCGTCATAGAGGCCCTGCATTTATTCTTGAGAGCTGCCAGTAAGATTTGTGTCCAGGCAAACACACACATATACATCATATTCATGTCACAACTTTGGTTGAACTGGGAGGGAGGAGGCACACATTCTTAACCTCGCTTGTTGAATGAACTTTCATGTTTAAAACAAATATCGACTTGCTCTTGCTGACACTGGCTTTGTCCTTGGGCCTTGGCTCTTCTGGTCTTTGAGGGGTCACTGGGATAGCCAAGCTCATTTCTGCGACAGTATCTTTCTATCTGTTGCCTCGTCTGAGCCAAACTTATTTTTCTGAATTTGTTTTCATCATTCACTTCTGAAGTCTTCTTTGTTCTTCATTTCTCCCCACTTAGAAGTTCCTGGTCACCCTAGAATCCCTTGCTCTGCTCTGTTTTCAATATAGCACAATCCTAATGTGATTTGTATTTATTATTCTGTCTTTTTTTGAGACAAGTTCTCACTATTTGGTCCAGGCTGGCCTTGAACTCATGGTGATCCCTTGCCTCAGCCACCTGAGTGCTGGGATTGCAGGCATGCACCACAATGTCTGGCATTTTGTCTGCTTTTGTACATTCATCCTTCTCAACTTTTACCCAGAGTATCAGCAGCGGGATACCTGAGGTCTTATTTTATTCACTACTATATCCTTAGCACCAACAGTAGAGTAGATACTTAATTATTTTTTGTCAAAGAAATGATTAAATGGATATGTGATTTTTTTTTTTTTTCTTTTTTGATAGCACTGGAGATTGATCTAAGAGTGCTCGGGGAATGACCTATTATCTTAGCTACTTTGTCATTACTGAAATGTAATGCTCAACAATTGCAGTATAAAGAGGGTTTATTTGACAGTTTTAGAGGTCTTGGCCCAAAGACTCACTCAAGTAAACTCCTTTCTAGGGATAACAATGGATAAGAGATAGACTTTCTTTAAATTATCCTAGTCAGCCTCAAACTTGCAGTCCCCCTACCCCAGCCTCTCACGCAGCTAGTATGTGTCACTTTACTTGGCAAGGAAGAGTGAACTCTTGGTCTTCATTTAGTTCATTCAGTTTTATTTCCTGAGGCAGGACTTGCCTGACCTTTCTGACTAGGCCATACATCGCTGTTAAGGCTATCAAATGCTTTCCTGCTGTTGATCCCAGTTATAATTCTACATTTATTTACATGAATCTTTGATTAATATCTGTTTTCCACTAGACTGAAAGATCCATGAAGGTGGGAACCATTTAGCAATGTGGTCTTAACCTCCAATGTTGTGGCTTAGTAATCGTTTCTAGAATCAGTGAATAAAGCCAGGTGTGGACTTGGTGTCTGAGAAGCCTGTGGGTAGCTCGAAAGTATGCAACCTGAGGCATGGAATTTCTGTTCTGGGGTAGTGAAGGATAAGAGTTAGCAAAATCAGGGCAATACAGAGATTCAGACACTGGGAGGAAGGCTAATGTTCAGCCCCAGGACTTGGTTACATAGAAGGGGCAGGCTACAGGAACGAGATCCTGGTTTAGTAATTAGGATCAGAGCGCAAGATCAGAACCGCCCCAACAACAAGCCTTACTTGATGCTAGTGAGTGAGTCTAAATCACTGCCCTAATAGCTTCCTCTCCACCTGTGCACTTGGTTAAAGAGCAGTAAGCAGCTGTGTCTACAATTCCATAGCCCAGGGACTTCCTCCAGGTCCCACCTCCAATTCTTCAACTTGAACCCTATTGTTTTGGTCTGGTTTCCCTGGTTCCTTCCTGTTTCCTTGAATCCGGATTTTCCCTCTGCCTATTCCCTTTGGGTTGATAGCTGCTGCTTGTTATGCCTTTAACAATACTCACTACACCGCTTGGCTGGTCTTTCTGTTGCTGTCTCTGAGCTTAGCCCAGACCCTGGGTGACTTCAGTTGGGCTGGGAGCAGCCCATGTTCATGGCCTGATGCTCTGTTTGCCTGAGGAGGTCCTGGAGACTGAGTTCTTCGGAGGGTGCTCTTGGATTCCTTTAAAAACATGGCTAGGATTGAATCTAGAATGGACCCAGGAATATAGAAGTTATATCACATTCTTCTCTTGTGCTCATGGCAGAAATCATCAACTAATAGCTCCTTTGCCACTGAGTCCAGGTCCACAGCTCCCAGCAGAATCTTGAAGTAATCAGCCCCAGATACTGGAGTAGGTCTGTGATGAGTGTGAGTGTGTGTGTGTGTGTGTGTGTGTGTATGTATGTCTTTGTGTATGCACATATGCATGTGTGTAAAACTGAGAAGAAAAAAGCACAAGGTCCTAGTTGTGGAGGGATGAGGCCAGCAGAAGGTGGCACTAGGTTCTGAGCGACAGATGTTCGACCAGGAGTCTATTTGGCAAGCTTGGTTCCTCAGCAATATGTGTGAGCTCTGAAATATTAAATTACTCATGAAAAATAATTAATAAAGAAGATCTTACTTAAAACAGGCCTTGGGGATAAATGGGGAACATGTGTTGCTAATTAGCTAGTTATTCCTACAGATAGTTGCCGTTTCATCTTGGGCCAGAACAGAAATGAGGTGTTTATGAACTGATCTAATAAAGTTTTCAGTGGGCTTGATTCACAGGGAAACCTTAATAGTCTGAAGAATACATCGTTGGCTACAGCTGCACAGAGAGAGTTCTCAAGATACAACAGAATACTGGGAGCCTTTGGTCTAGCCTTGGCCTTGCGGCTGAGTGGTGGCGGGATTCTGGGTTCAGCACAAAATGGGGCTCTTCAGGTCTCCCTGCCTTCATCTTCCAACAGAGCAGATGTCTACCAGATCTGTACTAGGCAGGGGTCAGAGTTCAAATGCCTGCCGTTAGGTTAATGTGAGTCTAAAAGGAAGTTTGTGCCATGCTGACTCCACCCCTGAGCATGCTGAGATGGCACCTGAAAATGGGTGTGGTGGTGCTCACCTGTAATCCCAGCGCTTGGGAGGCTGAAAACTGGAGAATTACTATGAGTCCCATCTATGCAGTGAGACCCTGTAAACCCTGCACTAAATACATAAAAGTAAAATAAAACAAAAGAAAAGTAAATTTGTCTGATGATGTTCACATCATTTGTTTTGATTAAAGATAGCACAGAAATACTGTCTTTTTCCCTTTTGGATTGTTTTCCATCTGAAATCAGGACTCCTCGCTTCTCCCCTTGCCTTTCTGCTTCAGTGAGATGATCGTGGTGCGTCTGCTGTTTAGCAGGCTCAGTGTGCTCTTTGGTAACAGCCCGTGACTGTGTTTGGAGGCAAATCTTTCCCTCACTCTCACTCAGTCCAGGCTCAGAGGAGGCAACACAAAGCTGGACTGCAGGTGAGAGCACCTTGGTCCTTAGGCCCTGACAGTGGTTGGGATGGCGCACGATTCCATGAGAACCAACGGGCTTTAACTCTTACTTTTAACTGTTGGAAAGAAAGTATCTGTATTTCTGATGGGGCAAGGAAGGTGCATGTGAATCTGGAGTGGCTGGTGGTCCTCTTGGCCTAACAGGGGAGCCTGCCTGAAATGAAACAAAAAGTAGGCTGAGGCTTTATGTGACATCAGGTTCTGAAAATTCCAAATGACCTAGCTGTATGTGAAATCAGGTGGTTACTCACTGGCTTTGGCCCCCCAAACTCCTAAAGTTTCTAGTTTCTGAAGCAAATTTGAATTCTATATTGTCATTGGCAATTAAAGAAGTTACCATTCATTCAATTACTACTCAGAATAAGCACAGCTTAAGCATATGGTAGAGTTTTTAACCATATTTCATATGTATTTAAAAATGATATTATATTTCATACAGTATTATTTTGCTCATTGATTTTTTTCAATTAATATATAATGAGCCAGTTTAAAAATCACTTGTGTTTGTCATAATTTTAAAGTGAGTTTATCATATATTTATTTAAAAAAGTAATTCCTTTAAGAGGAATTAAATTAAATTTCATTATATAGGTAAACCAAAAATATTTAAGAAATAATTATGGAATCTTTGAGTTGTTTCTAATTTTTCATGATATAAAAATCCCTCTCAATTTATTGTAAATGATTAGTTCCTCAGCATCACTTCCTAGAAATGGAATTTTTTTGGAGCTTTTTTTTTTCTTTTGTGGAACTGGGGATTGAACTCAGGCTCTGGGAAGCACTTATTTTACTGAACCATCTCCTTGGCTCCCTAGAAATGTAATTATTGAGTCAAAAAATGAGCAGTTTTACAACTTTTGGTATGTACTGCCACATGGTTTTGTGCCCTAACTAACTGGAGCAAAAGTTCAGAAAATATCTGAAAAATAAATACAAAAACAATTTTATCTTTTTATTTTTCTTTGTTGTTAAAGAGATTGAGGATTTCAAAATAAAACTGATATGGTTTACTGGTACTTTTCCTTTTGAGAATTTCACAGTAGCTCTTTACTTAAGGATCCATTATTACGTCTTTGTACATGATACTCCACACCTGTGGCTGCAGAGTCACTTCTTTCTTTTTTTAATCTTTGGTTTATTTATTTGGTACAGGGTCTCACTATGTAGTTCAGACTTGAAATGATCCTACTGCCTCAGCCTTCTCAGTGCTGGGATTATAGCCATGCACCACCATGCCACCACGCCTGGTTTTGGTGCTCAGAACAGCACATCCTGGGGCTCTGGGACAGGCATGGCACAGGGCTGGCAAGGAATGCTGTAATGGGGATTGAACCTGAGCTCTTGTGCTTGCCAGGCAGGTGCTTAGATCATTGAGCTATCTCCCAACACAGTTTCTTTGATAGGAAGTAGACTGTTGGTCCTTCCAGCAAGAGCTGTGTCAGCTTCACAGAAGGCCAATCGCAGCACACTTTGCCTTCAGCTCCCAGAAGCCCAGAACCATTTCAAGTCCAACCCACACAACCATTTGGGATGCTCATAGGGCACTTCTGCGTGATTGGCTTCTCCAGACATCAAGGGCAGCAGCAATAATCTGAGGTTTTTGTTTCACTAATTTGAACCATCATTTTCTTTCACCAGATTCTTGCAAAAATCTCCCTAATGGTCTTTCTTCCTCATTCTTCCCTTGACCTAACCTATTCCTTACGTTTTCACCTGGAAAAGAATAAACCAAGAGAAACACCACAGCTTGTCGAGGATTGGACAATGAAAAGAGGACAAGGAGAAAAGCTCGGAAACATGATGGGCAAAGCCATACATTCATACATACAAGATGGGCAAGGCAATGATCCTGAGAACTATCAGAAGGTTGTTGAAACTAGCAGTTACTTGGTGGGATTCTCACCCTGACTAGCTATATATGCTGATGCCTGTGAACTGAGCAACTGCACTGAAGATAGCAATGTGTTAATAGTGGGGTCGTGCTTGGAATGCCTGTCATTCTGGTCTTCTAAATATGTAGTGCTTGTTATGTCATACCAATTATGGCCAGACTATATCTTAAGTAAGTGTTTTTATTTAAACAAGGGTAACAAATGAAAAAAAGACACAAGAAAAAAAAGTCATAGGACTATCCTGCTACAATGCTGTATATGGTTAGATTTCTAAATTACTGTGTAAAAATATGTAACTGTGTATTCATATTTTTTAAATATTTGGTTTTTTTTAGTTCTTTTTCCCTATTCAGTAGAGACAAAGTTTAACATATCAATACTTGATGGAAAATACATGCTCCATCTTATGCCTAAGATGTTTGATATTTAGACAGATAGGTTAAACCCACCTGCCTATGTTGTAGGACAATAATAAGCTTCTCTTCTGGAGGGTTAACAACCTAGATATGCAGACCAAAAATTGGCGAAAAAGAAAGGCTGCAAAGATAGTCAACATTTTGGCCCTAGCTTTTGAAGGTCAATGAGGACTCAAGACCTAGGAGAACCTGTACTATAACATCATGTAACTTAGTTGTGTCCCAAATTTTCTGATCAAGGAGGTCATGGGGTCAGGGAGGAATGTAATCGATGATGTATAGTGTGCCTAAAGAGAGTCACATGGAGAGAAAACATTCTCTCAGGCTTTCACAGAGAGCAAATTGGTCAAGAATGGCCGTGACTCATCCACAAGGTTAACACTGACAAAGGAGCTACAAAGTGCAGTACAGGATTTCAGGATAAGTCTGAAGGGGACTTGACTGATCTTTTTAGATAAAAAAGTTACATTTCTTGTTATATAGGTCTTGCTTTATCTTGGTCTTAACCATCCAGCAGAAAAGTGTAGACACAAGGTATGAAAAGTGAAGCCATGTTAATATGCTAAGCTGTAGAAGGCTCAAGTCATCAGATTCAGGCATTGCCAGTCCTGTGGATAATTCACTACTATTGTGGACTACTGGACTATATTGGAATATTTTGCTGAATTCATGTACCTACAATATTTGGATGGCAATGGAATACCCATCTCTGACAAAACTAAAGAAAAAAAGGTGATACAAATGAAGGACCATCTTGTATCTGCATATACAAAATAGTTAGGATAGATATATAGCTACTTTCTCTTAATTCAATAAGAAGAAAGATTTGTACTAATGATGTTCGGACACGATATCATTTCTGCATCCTGTGCTATGGATGACTACTACAAAGACAGCAATGTGCAATGTATTAATTGTTGTAACTCTCCTACCAATCTGTCTTGAAGCTGTCTCATTGCAATTTTTTCTCAATAAAATTAATAAAAAATACAAAAAAAATTACACAGCAGTGCCTGTATAATAATTGAATAAGTGCTATTTTACCTTACAATTATCTGAGAAGAAAATTATTTATTAAATATTTGTTCTCTTCTAGGCACAGCATAGAAAAAAAAAGAGAGAGAGAGAAACACCATAGCTTGGAGCAATATAGTGAGACCTTGTACCAAATAAATAAATCTGAACATTTTGGCTTCCGTGCTGATGGCTTCTCAGGGGCTAGATCTTGGGTGTTCTGCAAGAGCCTCATGTTTGCAAGGTGGGTGGGAGACAGAGGTGCTCTGCTCATCAGTGGATTAGGCCCCTGGTTAGAGCTGGGTGCTGGGGGCATAACCTTGAGGATGCAGGTCCTTGTCTGGCTCCTACCTGCTCTCTGCTTT
Source organism: Ctenomys sociabilis (assembly GCA_004027165.1). Lineage (NCBI taxonomy): Eukaryota > Metazoa > Chordata > Mammalia > Rodentia > Ctenomyidae > Ctenomys > Ctenomys sociabilis. Next base: position 41,590 of record PVKA01013327.1, on the reverse strand, counting down.
CTGGCTGCGGGGAGGCAAGCAGCTTTTCTCTGTGGCAGGTCCTGCCACCGTGCTGTTTCTACCTGGGCAACTGCCAAACACAGATTGAAACTGTGACCCAAAATAAGCTCCTCCTCCTTTAAACTGTGGGTACTGGCCAGTGCAAACCAGCAATGAGGAAATCAACAAATACAAGGCCTTTCACGATTTGTTCCCAGATCACACTTGCATTCCAAGTGGGAATCTGGGAACAACAGGGAGGCAACAGGGATAGATAAGTTCTACAAGATTTATGCATGACCCATGTTCGATGCATGAGAGAGGCTGTGACATCTCTGGCTGGGGAAGTGGAGATGACTTCACCCAAGCGAAGGCATGTGGATGGTGTCTCCAAGGGTCTTGACAAATTGAGATGAGAGAAGAGGACATTCAAAGCAGAGAGTGATGGCACGAAGACATGAGGCAGTTTAGTTTGCTTGATGGGTCAGATCCATGAAGGATGAAAGTCACGAAAAACTGGAATGCAAGTGTGATCTGGGAACAAATCGTGAAATGTTTATTACATAACTTCCATGTGCTTACCATTAGGCTGAGGGTTATCACAGTACAGGGGAAGCTGAAAGGAAGGGAAGGAAGCCTTTTTCATTAACTGTATATGGAGCCCAGTGATGGGCTTTTCCCCAGGGTATGCCTTTCCCTTATTGTAAGCAAGCAGTGAATTGTTAATGAAGCTCATAGACTTGCTTTCTCTGCTCTGGGGCAGTGGAGACAAGTTTCCCAACTCATAAGTTTCAAAGTATCTGCTATTGACTCAGTGAGTACCTTGCACCATTCATTATTTATTTATTGACCTTGCAGTCAGCCTGAGTAGACATACATACAAAGTAGGTACTTGTTAGCAGTGTGAAGAGTCATTAATTCTACTTGAGAATCTCTGAGATGATAGTTTAGTTTGTGAAATTTAATGTCCAGAGAATGAGCTGCATTTTGGTTGCTGAACAATAGAAGGATAATTGAGTTTGAAGAAATGAAATGAACAGAATACCGAGGCCTGAAGAGGCCTGGCATATGCCGTGAGCACTCAGCTAAGAGCACACTGTAGGTGGCTGAGTAGCTTTGAGGTACTGACCTGAAAAAGATTGGCTGGTGTTGGACTTGAATATTCTCCAGGGATACTATACCTTAATTCATCAGGAAAGAGTGTCTCAGAGGAGGGTTGTGACCTGAACAGAGTTGGGTTTCCCAGACATCATTCTGGCAGCCCATGAAGGACATGTGAAAAGGGAAGACAAGGGTAGAGAAACTATTTAAGGAGTGTATCCAGACAAGTTAAGGGGAGACTAACTGGGGCTCATGTCTATTTCTGCTTATCATCTAACTTTAATTTGCTTTTCATTTTTTATTTTGGTTTTCTCATATACAACAAGGCGTGTGATGTTTAACCTTTTGCATGAAATTTATGTCACTTAGCAGGGGGGCAGACTCTGTGAGGTTGGGAAGGGGACCTAGGTATGGGAAGAGACAGAATGGAGGGGAAGATAAAGGGCAGCCAAAATGATTAAGGTGCAATATGTACAGGTGCACACTTCACAAGGTGGATGTCATTAACATGTGTCACAAATGTACTAATTAAAAAGATACATCATCAAATCCTGAGCCATCTACAATTATTTTTTCCACTAAATTTGGGGAGAATCCACTTGCAGTATAACTCTCATCTATTCATCAAAACATGCGCTTACTCAGAGAGTAAGGGTAATGGACATGTTATAGAAAAGAATGAGAGTGGTACTGTTTTATCAACCTACTTTATTCAATTCTCTCTTTTAATTAAAAAACCCTCAAAAAATAATTTAAAAAAATCTCATGTCTAGCTTGGCATGTTGGGACACCCCTGTAATCCCAGGACTCTTGGAAGCTGAGGTAGGATTACTGCAAATTCAAGCTCAGATTGGGAAATTTAGCAAGATCTGTCTCCAAATAACAAAAATAAAGCTAAAACCCTAGCATGCAATTGAGTTTAGTGCAAAGGCCCTGGGTTGCATCCCAGTAATGCCCCACCCTTTCATTTTTTCCAAAAATCACTTGAAGAATGTGTGATATTTACTTTTTAAAGCAAAAAATGAAGAGAGGATTTCTGAACCCTAAGTTTGAGCAGTAGCATTTGTGAGAGGTAGACAGTGAACGCTGCCCATCGATGCATGGAAGGGATAAGGCCTTACAAGCCAGACATAGTCTCATAAGAAAATAACCAGGATACCAAGTACTGCACATGACAAAGGATTTTACATAATAAAATTCTCCCAGAGGGCTGTTTTCTTCCATCTGTTTTTTTTTTTTTTTTTTTTTTTTTTGGGTAAGAATTCTATTAGCTCTATTAATCCTCCTCATAAGAAGCCAAAGCAGGAAAGGAGATTGGATATTTTCAGAGGCGCTGGGTTGGGATGGAGACGGAGCATTCTTCAGGGATGAATAACCTATACAACGAGAGGCAAGTGCTCCTGAGGTGTTATCTGTCGTGCACAAGCCGCTGTTCTAAGCACGGAGATGATCTTTGCGTTTCTGCGAAGGGAATTGCCAAAGGACTTACTCCCACATCTGTACCTGATTAGAAGTCTTCTCATTGTCATCCCAAGGATGAGATCAAGATCAGAAGGGTCAAGTGAAATAATGGCAGTGAGTTTTTAAAATCGAAATTCTTTTTTTCTTATATTGTCAGAGACTTGGCTGAATGTCGGTCTCATCACTGGGTCGTTTATTTTCTTCACCTGAAGGGCAGGGGGAATAACTACAGGTATGAAATACTCTGGCTGCCTGTTGCTCAGTGAATTAGTCAGCGTTTCTCTCCCTGCTGGATTTGATTCACAAGCGTTGAGACCTTGCTTCTTCCTCAGATGAGATTATTTTTCCTGACATCCCTTTCATACTGTTGCTTCTCCCAGTTCATTCTTCATTTTCCTTCTTATTGGTTTCTTTTTCCCTTTTCCCTTCTTCAGCTGACTTCTTGTTTATCTTTGTCTCTGCTTCTTGCTATTAAGTATCTGTCTCTTTTCAATCTGGTAGGGAATTGAAGTTTCCATTTTAACACTCTGTTGTGTTTATTATATAAACAATTATGTTCTGATTCTAAACTGAAAACAGGTGAATTTAATGTTTCATATTCATTTGGAGAAACAGTATGATGTTTCTATTTATTTAACCTTGTCATCTCCCATTCTTTCTGGAGAGGAGACCTACGGTTTAAAGCCAACTCCAGTATCTGTTAGAGATACAAACAGCATAGTAAACTTTATAAATGGATTAATCTGTGTTTGGTTATCTTCATAGATTACTGCTGCTAATAACTGGCCAGGCCAGCTTTGGTCAAGACACCTCACTGGAAACGTGTTGGAAACTTCATCCCTGGTGCAACAGAATTGGGACGTGGGGCCTCGTGGGAGGCGACCAGGTCATGGATGCTTTGCTCCCACACATGGATTGATGTATCTTGGGGTGGGTTAATTATTGTGAAAGTATGTTTGTTATAAAAGTGAATATGGGCCCCTCTTGCTCTTGAGCTCTCTTACCACTTTTTATCATTCGATTTTAGCGGCAACAATGCCCTTACCACAAAGCACTAACAGAAATTCCATTCAACCCAGCTATCCACCTTCTAGTGATCTTCCTGAAAAAGCTGAAGACATCATAGTACAGTGATGCATCCACATCCATGTGTATAGGGGCATCACTCGTAATCAGCCTCTACTATTTCCATAAGCAAATGAATGGACAAAGACAATGTGGTATTGATACACAACAGAGCAGTACTTGACTCATTTGTAGGAAAATGGATGCATGTTGAGGCCATAATGTTAAGTGAAGCAAATCAGACACACAAGCTTAAATGTGGCAGAGCTTCTCTCATATGAGAAACTCAGAATATAGAGAACAAAATAAAACATAGCTAAGAAGAAAGGATGATAGAATTTCTTCAAATGGGAAGCCAAAGAAGAGATGAAGGGAGGAATGAGAGAGAAAAAGAAAAGGGGGTAGAAAAAGAATCGAGATGTATCAAGGGCATGCCTCCACTCCTAAGTCATTAGGAGAAGCTGGATGAATGGATTTGCAGACAGAAAAGTTGCAAGGAAACATCAAGTACTAGGAATAATGGATGTGACATGAGAGGACAGGAGGTCCCACTGCAACCAAGGGCCTCACGCAGGGAGGAATCCTGGGAACGCAAGTCAAAGATGCCTTCAAAGCTGTATAGCAGTTGCAAAAGGCTGGTGAAGGCTCATAATGATTAGGATTTAATGTTAATCTGAAGTCACCCTCATTGATTTGGAGGTCATGAAGTTCACTTTTAGTTATCTCTGGAAAAAAATGCTGCCAATAATATAGGAGTCCAAACAAGGTACCATAAATGCAGTCATCCCGCTTGAGAGCACAAATGACATCTTCACATACTTCAGAGCAATGCCTTATCTATAATTTGTATGCTACTTGCAAATATTTTTTATTGTCTACTAAAGCCACTTCCTGAGGGAATGGCTCAAGTTTCATTTTATTAGTTGGCTTTTGGCACACATTTGGTAGTGAATATATGTGTATGAAACCTTTCAAATATTTTAAATTAAAACAAAGAAGTAGAGTTTGAGTCTTCAAATACATATAATATACTTTTAGCATAGTATATCCAAAAGTTATGTAGGTTTCAAAAGATGAAAGAGCCAATCATGTTCATTTGAATAAACTGGGATAATCATTACTTGACTTTAGACTCGCAGTCTGCTTAATTTATTTGCAATTAGTGTCTGATGATTAGAATATGAACTCTTACTAGCAATGTCCAGAATGTTTTACAAGATAAGGATTGGAATCATTTCTTTAAAGTCATTGAACAGAATTATGTATTATATGTGAAAATAATTATTTTTATTTTTTATTAATTATTATTTTTTATTTTTATTTTCAGAACCCTTTGTGTTGTATCCACTGCCGGAGCTTGAGTCCTCTGGACAGAGACTCTGGTGTGGGTTTTCCCAAGATGGTCGATGAATTCCTGATAGGGAGACTTGGTGAACACAGTCTCCTTCCGGAGGGCAGGGGTCAGAGAGCTGTAAGTCTTGGAGGTGGCCTTAGCAGACTTGCCCAAAGTAGCAGCACGGCCCCTAGCAGAGGTGTAACAGTCCTCAGTACCAGCCATCAGTGGCAGCTTCTTCTTCTTTTTTTTTTTTTTTTTAGCGGCAGCTTCTTGAGCACAGGGGCTGAGACAATGCCAGTGCCTCTGTGGGCAGGGATCAGATGCACCAACACAGAGCCACAGTGGCCCGTCACCTTGCAAGGAAGTGTGGGGCTTGCAAATCTTGTTTCCCCAGTAGCCTTTCTCATGGGAACAATGGAAAGCTTGGGTAGGATAATGGCCCCACGAATGGCAGTGGCTACTTCCTTGGAACACTTTACACCCAGGCCAACATGACGGTTGTAGTCCCCAATAGCGGCAAAGGCCTTGAACCTGGTCCGCTGGCCAGCACGAGTTTGCTTCTGCACAGGCATGATCTTCAGAACTTCATCCTTGAGGGATGTGCCCAGAAAAAAGCCAATAATCTCTGACTCCTTGATGGGTAAGGAAGAAAGGTAAATTTCCTCCAGGGACTCTTGATCTTCATGTCTTTGACCAACTGGCCCAGCTTGGCGACAGGAATTTACTCTTTGTCCTTGGCCTTACCACTGTGAGCCCTCTGGCCTCAGCCTGGCCTGACCTCTGCAGTGCGCCGTAAGGCCACTGCCAAAGACTGTGCAGAAGCTGTCACGGCCTCCCACACCTGGGCCCCTGGGGTCTCCAGCCCTTCCCGCTGCATCTGCATCATCTGTCATTTGTTGTTTCCCAGAAAAAGAAGCGAAAATACTTATTTTTTAAATCTCACATTAAGAACCAGAAGATTATGCAACTCCTCCTAAAACCATAAATAATAGTGTAATATATAAACCTGACCTTAATGTTGAATTTTTCTCTATAGGGATTTTTCTCTCTGTGTGTAGGATCTGATTTCATCAGTTTACATAAATAAAAGCCTGCCAGTGTGCATCATGTACAATCTTTTTCTTTCAACTAGAAGCAGTCTTATTTCTAACCTACGATGTTCAGATATTTATGTAAATTATGGTTCGTGTTCCTCGGGTGCTTACTGCCTTTCGTTTTGCAGCTGTTCTCAGATAGCTCTGATATTCTCAAGGGCAAGAGCACATGCTGCGCATGCTTTGTGGCTCCCTAAGAACCTGGCACAGGGGTCTTCACACACTGAAGCTTCATAAAGGTTTTCTTTTCTTTTCATGATGACAGTGACAGATGTGACTGTACACGGGGCCACACCGAGACTTCCGAACACTGAAAGCACAAGAAAACACCATTTCAGGAGGAAGCCAGACAGTAGATTATTTTAAATGATTGCAGTATAAACATATTTGCAAAGCTTACCATAGTATTGTTAGAGTGGGCCACTGAGCATGAGAATGGAGAGACTATGGAGCAGGCCTGCCTGAGCTCAATGTTCTGGTTCTTCTGCGTTGAGGCTCTGGGACTTCGTGCCAGCGCCCCACTTGCTGTTGCTTCTGCTTCCTCAGCTGTAAAATAAGAATAGTAATAGTACCTATGTTTTAGGGCTGGGACAAGAGTTAAGTGGCTAAGTAGTATAAAAAGGACGTGGGAGAGTTCTTGCTATGTGGTAAACACTCCAGGGGCAGTGATGAGTATTATTAAATAAAGTAAGAAGACATAGGCTTATTATAGGAAATGTGAAACAGGAAACAGTATCACTCAGTGCTCATCTGCCAGAGCTACCACTTGTTAATACTTTGTTATGCATACCTTTAATGTTTTCATACGTTTAAGGGAATAGTTTCTTACATATGTTAATTACAGTTCATGATAGTGAACCATGTCAGTGTTTACTAGCTACAATTCTTCTGCATCCCTATCAACTTTTTCCAATGCATTTTTGCCAAGGTTCAATGCAGCGCACAACTTTGCTTGTTACTTTGGAGCTCCAATGCTGAGCACTGCACCAGTGCCTCTGAGACCTGCAAGCACTTCATTTCTTGTCCTTAGACATGTTGTGGATGAATAGGACACACCTGCTGCAGTACTCACCCTGACTGTAGACATTCATCCTGGCCTCGAAGAAGCCACGTCTTAATGCATGCATATGTTGCAGCTTACTGCAACTGATGTTCTAGTTCCTTAAGCCATAATGTCTTCATTTTTTTTTTAAAGTGTAGGTTTATAGGGTTTCATAACTTGGCCAGGGCTTGTTGGGACTATTTTCTCATTTTTGTTAGCTTGATAATTGTATATCTTAAATTGTGCAAGTTAGCAGTGTCACCTTTTTATTTTATTTTATTGAAGAACAAATAGCAATGAGACAGTTTCAAACCAAATTAGCAGGACAGATTCAATAATATTATATACATTGCATATCATTTTCATAGTGGTTTCTTGCTGTACAACGTGCATACATGATATTCTATTTACAAACACTATTAGAGCAGATGCCTCTAATCAATGGATTAAGAGAATGCAGCTGCATATTTATCTTTTTTAAAAGTTGAATTATAGTACAGTTTCAATAATTAATACTTTTTACATTGTTATTTTCCTAGTAATTATTTGTAGTACAAGAAGCAGAAAGGATATCCTGTCCAAACACTAATTAGTACAAATCTTTCTTCTCATAGAATTATGCAAAAGCACTGCATATTTATTTTAACTGTACTGTTAATACACAGAATGGTTCTTACTTTGTATCCCCCTTTATGTATTTATTCAGTCCTGTTGAAGATGGGAATTCTATTGTCATTCAATTATTATAGGTGTTTGAATTCTGTGAAATAATCCAACACAGTTCAGCAGTCCACAATAGTAGTTGGTTATCTGAAGAAGTTGTTGACTAGAGCCATTTACAACTCAGCTTATTATTATGGCCTTATTTTATATACCTCATTTTTATACTTTTCTGCTGTATGGTTAAGACTGAGATAAAGCAAGACCTATATGACAAGAAATGTAACATTTGTATCTGATGGGTTCAGTCAAGTCCCCTCAGGGTTTACCCTATAACCCTGTACCTCACTTTTTAGATCCTTTATCATCAGTATGAATCATGTGGATGAGTCATGACCATTGCTTGACCAGTTTGTTCTCTCTGAAAGCCTGAGAGAAAGTGTTCTGTCCATGTGACTCTCCTTAGACACACTATACATCATTGATCACATTCCTCTGTAGCCACATAATCTCCTTGGTCAGAAAATTTGGGGAACAACTGAGTTCCATGATGTTACAGTACAGGTTATCCTATGTTCTCAGTTTTCACTAACCCTGAAAAGCTATGTCCAAAATGTTGGCTGATCTTGAAGCCCTTCCATTGCTCTAATTTTTGATCTGCAAACTTAGGTTGTTAAACATCCAGAAGAGAAGTTGATTAGTCCCTGCAACATATGCAGTTCAATTTACACAAACTAACTGACTAAATTCTTTTTAGTTGTTATACATATCTATTTGTATTTCTTCTTTTGATTTCTTATACTAGGGAGACTATACGATATTTGCACATGTGTGTCTGGTTTATTTCACTTATGAGTATATGTTCAGGTAGCATCCACTTAAATATAAATGCTTCAAATTTATCATTCTTTATAGCTGAGTAATACTACATTGTATAAAAAAAATATTTTCAATCATTCCTCACGTGATGGGCATCTTGGTTGTTTCCAAGATTTGGCTATCACAAATTGTGCTGCTATAAACATAGGTACACATATGTCACTATAATATGATGTTTTCACTTCCTTTGGGAAATTCCCAGTAGGGAGATAGCTGGCTTGAATGGGAGTTCCAGTCCTGTTTACTAAAGAGTCTCCACACTGATCTCCACAAAGGTTGTACCAGTCTACATTCTCACCAGCAGTGGAGAAATGTTCCCTTTTCCCCACATCATCTCCAACATTTGTTGTTGGTTGATTTCTTTATGATAGCCATTCTTTCTGGAGTGAGATAGTACCTCAGTGTTGTTTTAACTTACATTTCACAGATGGCTGGTGATGTAGAGCATTTTTTCATATATTTATTCGCTTCTTTAATTTTGTCCTCTGAAAAGTGTGTATTCATCTCATATGCCCATGTCTGGATTGGCTCTTTAAATTTGAGGGCCTTAATGTATCTTAGTTCTTTATAAATTCTAGAGAGCAGATCTTTGTTGGACTGCTTATTAGTTAAGATTTTTTTTTTTGAAATTTGTGGGTTGTCTTTTCACTTTGTTAATAATTTCTTTTGATGTGCAAAATCTTCTCAATTAGAGTTGATCCCAGTTGTTAATTCTTTCAAGTGTTTCCCGTGTGAATACATGTTTGTTCATGAACTCTTTGCCTACCCCTATGTCTTCAAGAGTTCCTCCTACTTTGTCTTCCAGGAGATTGAGTATTTCTGTTTTAATGTTTACATCTTCAATCCATTTTGACTTTAGTTTAGTGCATGGTGATCGACCTGGGTCAAGTTTTAGTTTTAGGCATGTAGAAAGCCCTTTCTTCCAGCACCATTTGTTAAACAGGATATCTTTCTTCCAGTAAGCATGTTTGGCCATTTCGTTGAAGATCAGGTGTGTTTGTAGAGTCCTCTGTATCTTCTAATTTATTCCATTGATCCTCAGGTCTATTTCTTTGCCAATATCATGTTGATTTTTATCACAGTGGCTTTTAGTATAATTTCAAGTCAGGAATTTTGATGCCTCCTGCCTTGTTTTTATTGGCCAGGATGGCCTTTGCTATTCTAGGTACTTGTGGTTTCAATTAAATTTTAGGAATGATTTCTCTAGGTCTTGGAGGTATTTTTGTAGCAGTTTGATAGGGATTGCTCTAAATCTGTACAAGAATTTTGGGAGTATGGCCATCTTCATGATGTTGGTTCTTCCTATACAGGAGTAGGAAATATCTTCGCATTTTCTGAAATCCTCTATCATCTCTTTTCTTAGTGTACTGTAATTTTCAGTGAAAAGATCTTTGACTTCCTTGGTTAAGTGAATTCCAAGGTATTTCATTTTCTGTGTGCTATTGTAAAAGGCATTGTTCTATATTTTACCTCTCAGTGTGTTTGTTATCTGTGGAGGAATGCTATCGACTTTTGAGTATTGACTTTGTATCTTGCTATGCTACTGAATTTGTGTATCAATTCTAGTAGCTTCTTGGTGGAATTTTTTGGGTATTCCAAGTAAAGTATCATGTCATCTACAAATGGTGATAATTTAACTTCTTCTTTACCCATTCTTATTCCTTTTATTTCTCCCTCTTGTCTAATGGCTCTAGCTAATGATTCCAATACTGTATTGAATGGAAGGGGTAATAGAGAACATTCTTGTCTTGTACCAGATCTAAGAATAAAAGATTTCTTTTTTTCCCCAATTTAGAATTGTATTAGCTATTGGGTTGTCATGGATGGCTTTTATCAAGTTAAGGTAAAGTCCATCTATTCCTATTTTCTGTAGGACTTTGAACATGAATGAGTGTTGGACTTTGTCAAAAGCTTTCTCTGCATCAATTGAGATGATCATGTGGTTTTTAGACTTCAGTCTATTAATATAATGTATTACATTTATAGGTTTTTGAATATTAAACCATCCTTGCATCCCTGGGATGAATCCTACCTTATCATGGTGTATGATCTTAATGATTTGCTGTATTCTATTTGCTAGGATTTCATTGAGAATTTTTGCATCTACGTTCATGAGGGAGATTGGCCTGTAGTTGTCCTTTTTGGTTATGTCTTTCCCTGGTTTTGGAATCAGTATAATACTTGGCTTCAGAAATGATTTTGGGAGGACTGCTTCCTTTGCAATTTCATTGAAGAGTTTAAGGAGTGTAGTGATTATATCTTCTATAGATTTCTTGTAGAATTCAGCTGTGAATCCATCAAGACCTGGACTTTTCTTTGTCAGCAGGCCTTTTATTATGTTTTGTATTTCATTTGCTGTTATTGGATTATTGAAAGTTGTTCTATGTTCTTGATTCAGTTTTGGTAACTTGTACCTTTCGAAGAGTCTGTCCATTTCTTCCGTGTCTTCTATTCTGAGAGCGGAAAGATTCTCAAAGTAGCTATTGATCATCTTTGGGGATTTCACCCTTTTTATTCTCTATTGCTTGTATTTTTCTTTCCTCTTTTTGATGAGGTTAGCTAGGGGCTTATCAATTTTATTTAGTCTTTCAAAGAACCAGCTTTTTGATTCATTGATTCTTTGAACTGTTTTCTTCATCTCAATTGAATTAATTTATGCTTTATTCATTATGATTTCTTCCTGTCTTTGGGCTCTGGGTTTGGTTTGCTATTTCTTTTTTACATGTCAGAGGTGCAACATTAGGGTGTTTATTTGTTCCTGTTGTGTTTTCCTAATGTGTTAGTTCATAGCTATGAACTTCCTTCTGAGAACTGCTTTCATCACATCCCATAAGTTTCAATAAGTTGTGGCTGAATTTTTATTGAATTGTAAATATTGTTGAATTTCTTGTTTAATTTCTTCTGTAACCCATTGATTGCTGAGTAGGGTTTTGCTTATTTCCATGCATTAATGGGTTTTTCTGGTTTCTTTTGTTATTTATTTCCAGTTTTATTGCACTGTGGTCGGAAAATAAGCATGGGATAATTTCTGTTTTCTTGCATATACTTAAGCATGACCCATGGACTAGTATGTGGTCTTTTTTAAAAAATGACCCATGTGTAGTTGATAAAATTGTATATTCATCTGTGGTTGGGTGGAGCTTTATGTATATGTCCAGCAGGTCCATTTGTTCCAAGCTCTGGTTCAGTTCTGCTACTTCTTTGCTAATTTTTTGTTTGGTTGACCTATCTTTTTGAGATAGGGGGTGTTAAGTTCTCCTGTTATGATTGTTGTCTTGGATAATAGATTTTTCATGTCCACTAAGATTTGTCTTTCATAGTTGGCTGCTCCTGTGTTTGGTGCATAGATATTTATGAGTGTTACCTCTTCCTCTTGAATTTTTCCCCTAACCAATATATAGTGCCTTTCTTTATTTTGTTTGATCATTCTTGGTTTGAAGTTGAGACTGTCTGAGAACAGAATTGCTACTCCTACTTTTTTCTGAGGTGCTGGGGCATTTAGTATTGTTCTCCATCCTTTGGCTTTGAGCCTATGAATGTCCTTTTGAGTTAAGTGTATTTCTTGTATACAGCATATTGTTGAATTTTGTTTCCTAATCCACTGTGCCAATTATTTCTCTTAATTGGAGAATTGAGTCCATTTACATTGATGGTTATAATTGAAATGTGCTGACTTATGTTTGTCATGATATTTACCTGCTGTTGTTAACTCTTTTTTGTGCTGTGTTTGATTGTTTTCCCTATTCAGTAGATTCTTTCTGTTCTCATTCATTGAGTTCCGTTCATTGTGGTCCCTCTCTAGAATATCTTTCTTTCATGTGTAAGGTTGGCTTTGTCATCATGAAATTCTTTAGTTGTTCTTCATTATGGAAGTATTTCACTTCTCCATCAAACTTGAAAGAGAGTTTTTCAGGGTATAAGAGTCTGGGCTGGAATTTGTTTTCATAGTGGTCTTAAAGTACTGTGCTCCATGCTCTCCTTGCTTTCATGGTTTGTGAAGAGAAGTCGGCCATAATTCTGATGGGTTTTCCTTTGAATGTGGTCTGCTTCTTTTCTCTGGAAGCTTTCAGCATATTATTCTTGAGTTGGATTTCTGGGATCTTGCCTATTATATGTGTCAGTGTGTTTTTCATTGGGTTGAAGTTATTTGGCTTTCTGTATGCTTTGGTTACCTGAATGTTGGATTGTTTCCTCATATTTGGGAAGTTTTCTGTGATTACTTCTGCCCATATTCTTTTTATGTCACTTGTATTGACTCCTTCTTTCTCATTGATGCCTGTTAATCTCACATTGTGCATCTTGGCATCATCTTGTACGTGATGGATTTTTTTTTTTTCTGCATCTTTGTTCTTTTTAAGAGATCCTTTCTCACCTTTTCACTAGCTGCACCAGTGTCTTCATGATCTGAAACTCTTTGCTTTCTCTCAAATGATTTTGTCAACTCGTGATTGAGATTTTAAGTTCTTCTATACCACTTTGACTCTGCTTCATGCAGTCTATTTCTTTCCTGTATTGCTTATTCAAGGAATCCATCATATTTCTAATCTCCTCTATTTTTTTTTAATCAATGTCTTGTTTAGAAGCAGTTATTAATTCTTTTACTGCAGTTTTTTTCCAAATTGGGTTTCTTCTGTATATTTCTGGAATTGATTCTTCAGATGCTATGATTTCAAAGATTTCTTTTTTTTTAATTTTAGAAATTATTTGTGCTTTTAGTTCCTCTTTACCTTTCTGCTCTTGTTTCTTTGCTTGAGATGCTGTTAATTCATATATTTCTACTGGAATAGTGTTCTCTGCATTTGTTCTGGGTGAGCATTGGGTTTCCCTCATATGTTTTTGGATTTGTTTCATTACTTCAGATCTTATGTATTAAAATTTTTCTTTTTTTATTTCAGACATTACTTCTGGTCTGAGTTCCTCTATACCTTTCTACTGTTGTTTCTTTTCTTCTGTCTCTGTTAATTCATTCATTTCAGCTGAGTTAGTGTCCTCCACACTTATCATTGGTGGGTTCAAAGCCTGAGATTCCATTTTGCTCCTTGTCTTTGTCATTTTGTATAGCACTGACCTCTGACCTTTGGTGTAGAGAGGTGCAGTTACAAACTTAGCGCGTAATGAGATTTGCGTGCCGATCTATTAATTTTGAGATTATCCAGTTATGCCTGGCCTCGATCTAGCTATTGTGTTTAGTTCCTTTTTGCTGCAGCCCTTCTGGCACAACTGTGAGCCTTTGATTCCCCTCTGTTGTGCCCCTGTCCCAGGGAGCACCATGAAGCACCAAAGCTCTGTAGCTCTCCCACACACTCAGCGGAGCTAGGGTAGATCAGGGGCCAGAAGAGTCACAAAAATTCCACTCGCTCAGTGGGCTTGTGAGCAGGGAGCAGTGTCATCTTAGAATTGATAAGCTATCCAGTTGACGGTGATGACAAAATTAGGTGAATTTTTAGATAAAACTTAGGCTGTCATTTCTAGTTAAGCCTGGTAACATGAAGAAATATTTAGAATAATGTTAAAGGAAACAATTCAAATGCAAAACTAAGATGCCTATGCAATACTTCTTCAGATAACTCACTATTATTGTGGAATGCTGGACTGTGTTGGCTTGTGTCACCAAGTTCAGGCACCTAAATTGGTTTAATGACAATGGAGTGCCCATCTTTGACAGGCCTAGACAAAAAAAGGGGGATACAAAAGAAGAATCATGATGTGTGTGTATAAACAGTACAGTTAGGATAAATATGCAGTGCTTCTGCATAATTATATAAGAAGCAAGATTTGCACTAATAGTGGTTGGACAAGATATTATGTTGGCTTCTAGTACTATGGACAACCACTAGAAAGATAACAAGGTACAAAGTATTAATTATTAAATCTGTGATGTAATTCATCTATAAAAATAAGTATATAGCTACACTCTCTTCATTCACTGATTAGAAACATCTGCTATAATAATGTCTGTAAGTATATCATGTATGCACCTTCTAAGATACCAAAACATTACGAAAACAGTTTGCAATGTAGTAATTTATCGAATCTGTCCTGTTAATTTGTCTTGAAACTGTCTCATTGCTATTTGTTCTTCAAAAAAAAAAAAAAGAAATGGAGCAACCATCCAAACACAAACAATGATGTCACTGAGGATAAAGTGAAAATGCCAAACCATAAAAAAGATGCCTATGCTATACATATACAATGTTCTGTAAATTACAATTTATACAGTTGCATACAATTCTGTGAATTAAATAAGTAAAGTAGAATTAGCATGGTGAGATTGCATGGAATTTACTATAATTGGTATTATTAAATTTATTATTAGTGTTGCTATTGCCATTGTACCCTTTTTGGGGGGTCAAGTTTTTTTTTTAAAATATGACGCCTGGTTGGATCATTTTGTGGCTGAATCCTGAAATAACCGTGTGAATTGTTTTTTCCTCTTTGTGCGATAAGTCTTTAAGGACAATGTGAAAAACAGCAGAGGTGAATTCACTGGACATAACATGGTCAACACAATCTTGTTGCTGAATTAGTCTGAGCAGTTGCTCTCTGATTGTATATCTTTTGGGGTTGTTCAGAGTAGCAACATCAGCTAGGTGTGATGTCATGATATTGGGGCCAACATTCCACATATAGGAGGGAGTAGGTGGATGTTAGGGAGAAAGAAGGAAAGGAAAAGGTAGAGTTATCCCAAAAGGAAGAGATAGAGGAGCAAAATCTAAGACAAGAGAGGTTTTACTTTCCCTATTAGGGGAAGGAAATGGGCGAAAGGTAGGAAAGACAGACTAAGAGGGAAGGTGAATACAATCAAATATAGTATGTGCATGCATAAAAATTTTTACAAAGAAGCCTACTATTTTGTATGATTAATAAGCATTACTAAATTATCATTAAAAGAAGGAGTCCTTTGTGGCAAAAACCTCAATTTTAATTAACAAAAGTAATTCACGTATCTGCTGGAAATAACTGCATTTCCCTTCTAACCATTTCTTGATGCAGTATTTAAATAAAAAGAAGTATTTTAGTTAGAGATTACATGCCATCTCATGGCTATTGGGATTCCTAAGGGGGTGAGTGGCATAATAATGGCTTGATGAAGAGACTGGGCAAGACACTTGTAAAACCTATAAAAATGCCCCAGTGTATTTTCTGTCTCCAAATTGCCAAGATTTTGCTAATAAGGTGGGCAGAATATTACATTGCCCATCGTGCCCTGTCAGCAGCAACCTGATCCTATTTCTGTTTGCCAGGTTTTGGTGAATTGTGGTAGGAGTCATTTCACTGTGACATTTGGAGGAGAAACGGGCCTGGGAGGAAGCCAGGGTGAGCATCAACACTCAGTGCGCTCCTTTGCCTGCATCTAGCTTCCTGCTGTCAAATCAGAACTCTCCTATACATGTGGAGCTTCTCTTAATTAAGAAAAGTTTAACTCAGAAAGACACTTTAATTTTACTTCTTGGAGTAAAAGAAAATAATAGCCCTATATATTTTCCACTTTCCTCACTTTATCTTAGGGAGTTTTATTTTACTACCAGCCCAAGGAGGGCTATAGTTTTGGGGTTATAGAGGTTTCTCTTGGATGTGGTTGCTGAAATTCTCTGGAGTCTATATTTTATTAAAAGGTATATCAAAAAACAGAAATAGCCCCTGTGAAAAGGAACAGGA
Organism: Ctenomys sociabilis; assembly: GCA_004027165.1. NCBI lineage: Eukaryota > Metazoa > Chordata > Mammalia > Rodentia > Ctenomyidae > Ctenomys > Ctenomys sociabilis. The sequence continues at coordinate 25,314 of PVKA01013327.1, read as the reverse complement.
GCAGTTCATGACATGACATTTACAGAAATACAAGAATAGTGAAAAATTTAATACTGAGATGCAAAAACAGGAAGGACAGAAAATTCACTTTCAGGAAGAACTGGCTGCCTTTGGAGGACCTCCTCTGTAATCCTATCTGCTCCCCCTGTGTTTGTGTAACTAATCCCCTCCATCTGCACAAACAGATCAAGGGACAGGCGTCTTTGTGGTGTTCTTGGAGAGGCGTTTTTATCTACGAGTTGAGGTGGATGACTTTGGCACTAATTGATTCCACTCTAGAAGGCAGCATGGCTGGTTAATGAGCACAGTTTCCTCAGCTCATTTCACAATGAATCTGGTCCAAGGTACTGGAGAGAAACACAGCACAACTTAGAAGCTTTCTAGCTTCTTAAATTTTCCAGCAATTTAATGATAACCAAATACATGGCAGCAAGTTTAAAACATAGGAAGACCAGGCAGAGAGTTGCAGCTGGGCTTCTGGGATAATTTGGTGGGGATGGAGCACTGTAGTGAATGAATCTGAATGTTCCACCTCCCTTTGGATCACTGAGGTGTTGGCAGGGTGAGGACCAATTGTGTCATCCCTGGACTGGGTCCAGAAGAGCATGAATTGATTTTCCTTGATTATAGATGACAATTCTAGCCACCTCTGTATCACATACTCTGAATGCATTTAATCATTTACTTGTGTGCAAATATTTAATTTTAATTATCTATTTATATCTGTCTGTCTATCTATCTATCTATCATCTATCTATCTATCTATCTATCATCTATCTATCTATCTATCTATCTAAATATATATATATATATATATATATATATATATATATATATGGGTGAGATAACATAAGGTGCTATATCCAGTGCTCAGTGTGGTTGATGGATGAGCAGACATCTAAGAATAAGTAGCATATGTATTGGAATTATTTATGGATTTAGAAAGTGGCATAAGCACTTTGGAAAGTACTCTATCAACTGCATACTAGCATAAAACATCTACCTGCCTTATAGCCCAGCTGTACTAATTCTAGGCATAAGTCAACAAAAATGTGCATAAATTTCCAAAAAATGATCTGTATAGGAAAGTTCATTCCAACTTTACTCATAATAGCTTTAAATGGAAATAAGTCAAGTGTCTATTTACAGGAGGATAAATGAGTTACAGTATATTTATAAAGTGTAATGCAAATGATCATATACTATATGATTCCTCTTGAATTTAAAAGTAGGTAAATGAATCTATTGTGATGGAAGCTATAATAATAGTGGCTACATTTGGGTGGGAAAACATTGACTATGATGGTGCACAAGAGAGCTTGTTGAATTCAGGAAATGTTTAATATCTTTACCTGGGTGTGGCTACAAATGTATGCATATATAGAAAGTAATGGAGCTGTGCTCTTGAGACTTGTGCCTTTTACAATATGTAGGCTATATCTAAATACAAGAATTAAGCACATTGATTTCATAAAAAATAAAATAAAATTGATGTGTGAGACACTGTAATAAATAGATAAATTTAAAAAAGATATGGTGACATTGATAAGGGAGTCATTCATATTTTCCTAGTGGAATGGCAGATACATCATTCTAAAATGGAATGTCTCACCTAGAATACTGAACGAATTTGGGCCTTCTGGCCAAGAGCTGGACAGGTTATGTGTAAGTCAACAGGTAGTGCTTGTAGTCAGGAGATGAGTTGACTGGGGGTAAGAGTGAAACAGGAATGAAGGAGGCAGACATGTGGGGTAGAATGAGTAACAGTGTCAACAGACAGACACTGTGTGTGTGTGTGTGTGTGTGTGTGTGTGTGTCAGGGGGAGGGTGTGGTAGTTAGGGTTCTCCAGAGAAACAGAACCAATAGAATGTAGAGGGTTTACTAGAGGTGATTTATTAGATTGACCCTACAAAGTCAGAAGCTATGTATTCCTTTAATGGGTGTCTGCAGGATAGGCATCAATAGCTCTTAGTCCCACAAGATGGAGATCTCAGAACAAGAGGGACAAGTGATGCAGCCCTGGCCCAAGCCTGAAGGCCTTGAACACACTGAAAAAGCTAGAGTCTGACGTCCATAGGTCATGGTACCAATAAAAGGTCCATTCAGTCAATAAGAGTTGAACTTACTATATGAGTAAGATTCTTTTTTCTTCCACATTTTCTTTTGTCTGGGACCCCAGCCTATCTGATGGTACCACCTACATTCAGGGTGGAGCTTCTCCCTTCAATGGACCATGGGTTTCTACAAACACACTCAGAGACATACCCAGAAGTGTGACTTACCACTTTTCTTGGCATCTCTCAACCCAATGAAATTGACAACTAATATTAGCAATCACAGAGGGAGAGAAGGAAATATTGAGGATAAAGACAAAAGCAATTGAAAGTTTTCTCTTTTAGGTGACTAGATTGTTGGTGTCACTGCTAAGAGACAAGGTTGGAGGATGTCGTAGTTTAGGGTTTTACAAAGATGAACAATTTAATACAGAACACATAGTTTATAGAATTATTTTCTAAGTCACTGAAAGAATCATATACAAAGACAGTGCAGGAAATAAAATAATTCAGCTGGGGGCCTGGATCCCACAATAATGTCCTGCTGTCAGCTGAAAACCTAGAGCACATAACAGTGCATCCAGGAGTCCAACTAGAGGCTAAAGCCCATGACAATGTCTTCTTCAGGCCTGTTCTACAGATCTGGGAAGGCCTGAAGATCAGTGGTGGAAGCTAGAAAGTCTGTGCCAGTGGGATGAAGGATGTATGCTAGCAGGCTGAGGGATCTGAACTGGAGCCAGGAAGTAATACTCAAATAAGGGGGCTGGGGAGATGGCTCAGTAGAATAAGCACTTCCCTGGTAAGTGCAAGGGTCTGAGTTCAGTCCCTGGTTCCACAAAAAAAAAAAAAAAAAAAAAAAAATACTCAAATAAGAACTAGAACTTCCCCCAAGCCCCTCCCTGAAAAGTTCCATATCCATCCTCAGTGATAGCGGGGTCCTGAGCTCTTCAGGGATGAATAAAGTTAAATTCCCACCAGGAAAGCCAATGCAACAAGCTTCTCCAGGAGTCTGAGAGTGCATCATCTTCCCCTCTGGAGCCAGAAAGTGATGTTCAAAGTGAGGATCAGAGCTTCCACAAAGTAAACCATATCCATTCTCAGTGACAACTAGATCCTAAGATCTTCCTTCAATGAAAGCAGCCAAACTCATCATGAAAGTCAGCATAACAAGATCCTCCAGCAGAACTGCCAAAAAGAACTAGCAACAGCTCTCCAACAGCTTCCCTTATGTCTTCCAACAGCTTCTCCTGTTCTGTTTCTCATGCTGCCAGGAACAGTGCCAGGTGGGCCTCCAACACCCAGCACCACTAGTTCAGTTCAGCTAGTTGTAACAAGTTGACCACCAGCTGGCAAGCCACCACAGAGAACACCTTTGGAACCCTCTTTAATCATGTTATAGTTGGTTGGACTCAAGAGCTGTCAGAACCACTGTTCAAACATCACCTAATCTGCCAATTTAAATTCTGATTTATTTCATTCTAAAAATATGGTTTTTTAGCATCGATCCCTTATACTATGTCTGATTAACATAGCTCTTATGCTGAATCCTTCCAGCATTCAGAAGCCTTCTAGAATGTTTAATCATGATGATATTTATACATTGATGTTAGCACATTCCATATGTTCTTCTTTTGTGAACTCAGATTTAGTCTGCAGTATTGTCAATTTTGTAGGGAAATGCTAATACAAACTTCCAAGCTTTGAGTACACTCCTACAAAGTTGGAGAGGCTAAGTACTGCATGTCCAGTGGCTTGAGTTAGCTTTTCTTATTATTGCTGTATTTGCTAGGGAGAGCTGTAATTCATCTTCTACTCGAGCTCATTTTGTAATTGAGCATGATGGTGCCTAAGGGTAATGTTTTTTCCAGGAAAATTTTGGAGTTAAAAGCTAGGTTGTCTTCTGTTTGTTTACTGTTGTCTGACAAAATTGTTATCTCACTTTTGTTTAAAATCTAATTAATGTGTTTTGATTACACATTCCTTTTCACTTCCTCAGTGTCCAGTATTAAAATTGAATGGATGTTATCTGGTTGTCCAGGAGAGAGAGAGTTACCCTGCCATGGTGTACAAACTGAATAATCTATCTTATTTTCTAAGCTGGGTCAAACTAACTAATATGACTCCTCCTACTGCTTTTCCTGAAGGGTAAGAATGGCTAACAGAGAGCTTCCTGTTTCCTGTTTGCCTCTAGGACAGCACAATTCCAAATGGTTCATTTTCTTTGCCACTTGAAAGGGAATTGCCCTCTGCTCTAAATCAACCTTTCCCGGGAAGTCACCTGTAATTCTTTTCTATGGACTGCCCAGCCTTCTAGTGATAACATAAGAATTCCTTCCATTCTGTTTGTAAGAAGAAAAAAAACATGAAAATGCTAAAATTACTGATGAATTACAGATGCTATTATAGCTAGTTGGAAGATATTCTGAACTTAAAATATTACCACTTAATCTGTTGAATATTTCTATACTTTGAGTATGATCATTTAGAAATTGTTATAATAAAATTTTGATTTACAGAATTAAATAAGAACTTATTTTATCTAGGTTAATCTCTTAATTTGTGAATTTGCTCATACTAATGTATGCCTTGAGAAATCAAGAGAATTTTCAGTTAAGCAGCTGATTTTGTGAAATATGTAAGCACATCACCTCTGTGGGCCTGTCCTGCTGGCCCTGCCCCTGGTGCGTGCTGAGACTGGACATGGTGGTGTGTGCATGTGATCTCAGCTCTTGGGAGGCTGTAAACAGGTGGATCACTACAAGTCCCATCTAGTAGTGAGACCCTGAACACCCTATAGAACCTTCCCCCCAAAAAAAAAATAATAATAAAGAACATCACCAGTTCATATTGGGTGCCAAGCATTTAGGGTGTGGCCTTTAGCTTAAGAGTCTAAGCACTGGTGATGGGCCCCCTCTGTGTGGTCTCAGCGTTCTGTGCTTGGAGAATCCTCTGTCCTTGTGAAACCTATTGACCAGAATTACCTTTTTCCAAACTTCAAGACAATAGTGGTTCTCAAGCTTTAGAGCAGTTGTGGTGAACCTATGGCACTGGTGTTTCAGGGGAATATTTGTGTCATTGAAAGCTTCAGGAGGTTTCCTGTCACTGCTTTTGGAGTTACCCAGAGGGCTTGTTGCAACATAGATTTCAGGGCCTCACCAGAATTTCTGATTTAATAGGTCTGTAATGAGACCAGAGAATTTGCATTTCTAAAATATTACCAGGGGATGGCAATACTGTGGAAACCTCTGGTCCAGAGACCATATTTGCAGATCACTGGGTGAGACTTTTGCTTGAAAGATCTGTGGTAGACAGAATAAAGGCCTTTTGAATAGGTCCATTTCCCAAACCCCAAAATCTGTGCATACACTAATTTATATGGCAGAAGGGCTTCAGCAGATGATTATGTTACAGATCTTGGGATAAAGAGATTGTCCTGAGTTCTGTAAGTAGGTCAAGTCTAATCAAAAGGGACCTACTAAGAGAGCAAAGCAAATGTGTCAAAGGCAGGAAAAGGAGACAGGGTGACAGGAGTATAGGATGGAGTGACATGCTCTGAAGCAGGGCATGACAGAACAAGGAATTCAGGCAGCTTCTGTAGAATTCAAAAGGAAAGAACTAGCTTCTTCCCTGGACCTTCCAGAAAGAGTACAACTCTAACAATGCACTGATTTTATTTACTTATTTTACACATTGTTTTTTGAGTGATTTCAGGTTTCTGACATGCAGACGACAGCATTTGTATGACAGTGAATTTCTACTGTTTTAAGCCACTGTTTGTAGTAACCTTTAATAGCCACTATAGGAAACTAACATGATATCCTACTCCATATCATGGTCTATCTAAATCTTATTTACCCCAGGTGTGATGGTGCACACTTGTAATCCCAGCACTTGGGAGGGTGATGCAGGAAGATTGCTGAGAGTTCAAGACCAACCTGGGCTACAAAGTGAATTCAAGATCATCCCAAACTACATAGTGAGACCCTGTCTCAAGAAGGCAAAAAAAAAAAAAAAATCAATAAATAAATCCTATTTACTTCAGCTCAAATTTTAGTAGAATCTACCTCAATTTGCATATGTATGATGTTTCTTTAACTCGAAAGTTCTGTCCTGTTAATTTCTAAAGAATTTGTTATTGTCACTGCTACATATTCATTTAATAGTGTGTATATTGTAGATTTCTATATGAGGCTAATGATGAAAAGCTATAATTCTTGCTCACAAGGTGCTCCTAATTTCTCACAAGAAGCAGATGTAACTGAATCACCTTGATCATATATATATATATATATATATATATATATATATATATATATGAATATATTACATAATTACATTGGATTTCTGTATGCCATATATCGCATATCTAGTGAAATTTGTATAATATTACCTTAGAGAATAAATGCGTAAATGCTTTTCTAAAGGGAGATATAAAATTCTAGTGAGGAAAGACAATTTCTAAAACCACTAATTTCCTGAAGGCAGTAATGTCATTTTAGCTATGTTCATTATTTCTAAAAGTCTAGTAGAAATATTATGTCAGGATCTCAAGAACTATCACTTCATAAATGCATTTTATTTGCTAAGGCTTTTCAAAGTTTTGGATTTCCCCATGGTTCCAAGACAGGAGAGCGATAAAGAGGAATTTTGTGGGGTGGGGACTGACACTAACACTTCATGACAAGAACAGTGAACAGGATTTAAGAAGCTATAGCTCTTGATTTGGAGCAAATATATCTACTGTAAAATAAGAAAGCCTAATTAGATTATGTCTTCTATGTTTTTTTCTGATGTATAAGACCATTTTTCCGTAATCTTTGTATCTTGCAACACATAAAGGATAATGCCCAACATTTGAAAGGGAATCAATAAATGAAATAATCCAAGTACTATTTCAGAAGTATCTGGTTAATTTAAAGCCACACATTGGTAAAATCTGTGTCTCAAATAAAATGGACTTCTCAGACACGGAATAAAAGTCTAGATCTGGAATAATATTGCTTATTAAAAATGAATTTAGATGGGCTAATATACTGCAGCAACTCAGTATATGTGCAACACCTTTTATTCTCTCTTTAATTAGAAAAAGTAGTCTGCATGTACTAAGCATCTTCACTGTCTAAGTAAAACGTGGGGACACACATTTGTAAATATCATTCAGTAGGTTGATGTGACAAGTGGACATTAGGAGGGATAACAGTGCATCCTAGGGAAATTCTTCAATAATCATTAGTAGGACACCTCTGGTAAGGCTGAGCTTCGCATCAGTTTCTTAACTATTGAAAACTATTACAATTGTTTTTCAGCAATGTCTAGAAATAACAGTTCTTTAAATTACGACTTCAAAATTTTTTATTTATTTATTTTTTATTTTATTGAAATACAAATATCAATCAGAGAGTTTCAAGACAACTTAACAAGACAGATTCGATAAGTTAACACATTGCAAACTGTTTTCATAATGTTTTGGTATTGTCCAAGGTGCATACATGATATTATATTTACAGATATTATTTTGCAGCTGTCTCTTATCAGTAAATTAAGAGTGTAGCTGCTTACTTATCTTATTTTTTATACCTGAATTATATCAAAAATTCAATAATTATTTTCCTAGTTGATGACCGTAGTACTAGAAGCCGACATAATATCCTGTCCAACCACCATTAGTGCAAATCTTGCCTCTCATAGGATTATGTAGAAGCACAGCATTATCTATCCCAACTGTACTGTCTATACACACACATCATTATTTTTTCTTTCTATACCACTTCCTTTGTCGACACATGTCAAAAGTGGGCACTCCATTGTCATTCAACTAACTTAGGTGCTTGAACCCAACACCGCAGTCCAACACAGTCCAGCATTCACAACCATAGTGAATTATTCAAAGAAGTTGTCAACCATAGCCATTTAAAGCTCAGCTTAATATTACGGCCCCACGATGTATACTTCATTTTTATACTTTTCTGCAGGATGGTTAAGACCTAGATAGATCAATACTTATATACCAACACATAGGGTTAGGTAAAGAGTTCATGAACAAACATATTTGCTCTTGAAGCTCTTGAAAGAATCAACAACTGGGATCAACTCTTCTTCTGCATGTCAAAAGAAATTGTCAACAGAGTGAAAAGACAATCCATAAATTTTTAAAAAATCCTAACTAATAAGCAATCAGACAGAGGACTACTGTCTAGAATATATAAAGAACTAAGATATAACAGGGCCCTCAGATTTAAAGACCCAATTCAGAAATGGGCATCTGAGATGAATACACACTTCTCAGAGGACAAATTAAAGAAGCCAATAAATACATGAAAAAATGCTCCGCATCGCTAGCCATTCATGAAATGCAAATAAAAACAACACTGAGATACCATCTCACTCCAGAAAGAATGGCTATCGTAAGGAAATCAACCAACAACAAATGTTGGAGAGGTTGTGGGGAAAAGGGAACACTTCTCCACTGCTGGTGGGAATGTAGACTGGTACAACTATTGTGGAGGTCAGTGTGGAGACTCCTCAAAAGAGTAGGACTAGAAATCCCATTCAAGCTGGCTATCCCCTTACTGGGAATTTTCCCAAAGGATCTGGAAACATTATGTCATAGAGATATATGTGTACCTATGTTTATAGCAGTGCAATGTGTGATAGCAAAATCTTGGAAACAACCAAGATGTCCATCACATGAAGAATGGTTGAAAAAGATGTGGTATTTCTATATAATGGAGTATTACTCAGCTATTAAGAATGATGATATGTTTGAAGCATTTATACTGAAGTGGATGCCACTTGAACATATACTCATAAGTGAAATAAACCAGACACACATGTGTAAATATCGTATAGTCTCCCTAGTATAACAAGCGAAAAGCAGAAATACAAAAGGAAACATACAACAACTAAAATCAATTGAGTCAGATAAGGCAAAGTGAATGGCATATGCTGCAGGATACTAATCAGCTTTTCTTCTGGATGGTTAACAACCTAAGTTCACAAGTCAGAGTTGGAGAAATAGAAGAGCCACAAGGCCAGCCATTTTGGCCCTAGCCTTTCAAGGTCAGCGAAGACTCAGGACATAGGAGAACCTGTACTGCAACATCATGAAACTCTGGTGAGCTCCAAGTTTTCTGAACAAGATTATGGAGCCACAGAGGAAAGAGATTGAAGTTCTTTAGTGTGCCTGGGGAGAGTCACATGAAGAGAAAACTTTCTCTCAAACTCTCACAGAGAGCAAACTGGTCAAACATTGGCCGTGACTCATCCACATGGATGACACAGACAAAGGATCTACAGAATAATGTACAGGACTACAAGATAAACCCTGAGAGGACTTCACTGACCACATAAGAAATATAAACGACTTCAAAATTTGCATCTGAGGTTTAGCGAGGCAGAGAGCCCGAGAGGTCACCAGTCTGGAGACAAAAGGAACACAAAAACAAAATGCAAGTTTTGTTGTCATTTTCTCTCTCAAGACTTTGTGTTACTCACAAGTAGAAGATCAAACATTAAGAAGCTGAACCGAAGAGTGGCCGAGAGGCTGAGAATATAAGTTTCATTTCTGCCAGTGTTGTTGAGCTGAAGAAGCAGAATTTAGAGCCCACCAGAAAGGAGGGGCGCTGAAAAACAGCCCAGAGTTCATTTGGGAGCACACTAGTGCTAATGATGAGATGTACACAAACCTTACAGAAAGCAAAAATTTTTCTCATGGCAGCGCAAGTCTGATTAGATGTTTTGCTTATGTATTTGCTTTGAATACTTGCCAGAAACAAAAGTAAATCATTTCTGAAGGACCATAACATCATATCTCAAGGTATCACTATAGCTTTTTATCTTGAATATCTGACATATAATGAAAATGTAGCAGGTATTAGTAGTAGACAAAACCAATGATGAAAAGGCAACAGCAAGATAACAACAACCAAAAACAAAAACAAAAACACATGCAAGAGCTGGTTAGGCAGCCCTAACTAATGTGCCTGCTTAGGCAAGTGCAGGGATCAGGTTCGATCCTGGTACCACAAGCCATGCCAGGCCTGCCCCCAGCATGGGCTGAGCTGGCCAGAGTCAGGGAATAGTGCAGCACACCTAAAATCCCTGTGCTGGGAAGGCTGAAAGCAGGAGGATCACTATGAGTCTCAGCTTCTTTTTTTATTTTTTTGCTGTTTTGTCTTTTTTAAAAAAAATTTATTTTATTGAGAGACAAATATCAATGAGACAGTTTCAATGCTGATTAATAGGACATTTTCAGTAATTAATACATTTTACATTGTTATCTTCTTAGTGGTTATCCATAGTACAAGAAGCAGACAGGCTATCCTGTCCAAACACTATTACTACAAATCTCTCTTCTTATAGAATCAAGCGAAAGTAGCTGCATGTCTATCCTAACTATTCTGTATATACAAATACAAAATGGTTCTTCCTTTGTATCCCCCCCTTTTTTTTTGTCTTAGTTACTCTTCTCTTCTTCCTGGGACAAATACCCCATACCCAAAACCAAAGGAAGGAATGGTTTATTTAGCTCACAGTTACTGGAGGTTTCAGTCCATATTCAGCTGGCTGCAAGGCAGAGAGGCACAAGGCAGAGAGCAGCAGCTCATGATGGCAGAACAGCAACAATGACAGCAAAGAGAAATAGCTAAAGAAAGTCTGTCTGTCTGTCTGTTACATTACATTCAGGCTGTCTGCCCCAGGCTGTAGGAAGTACTCACACCCATAATCCCAGCCTTGGATCACACATGATTCCAGTGGATCATGAGTTAATCACAAACTCTAGAAGTCACCATGCCATGACTACATGAGGCTTTGGGGGAACAACTAGACACAAACCATAACATTCCACCCTTGGACCCCCAAAGTCTCATTCACATCCTTTTGTGCAAAAGACATTTAGTCCATCTCTGAGTTGCCAAAGTCCCAACAGTTTCAGCATGGCTAAAAAATCAAGCCCTAAGTCTTCTCTAAGATCCAAGGCAAACTCTTAGCTGTGAGCTCCTGTACAAAAGAAAAGTTAAACATATCCATCATTCAAAGACACAAGATAAACATTACCAACCCAAAACTTGCAAACTACAGGGGAATACAAAACACTGGGACCAACACAAGTCCAAAATCCAGCAGGGCAAACATGAAATCCCATAGTTCCAACAGGAACATCCGAAGCAGTCTGCACTGAGCTGTGAGCTCCAAAGGCCCCACATGGCTCCGCCTCTATGGTACTTCTGGTGGTTGTAGCTCCCATGGCTTCTTTCTCAGGCCTGCTTTGCTCCCTCCTTGCAGTTTTCCTTAGATGATCCACTTTCCTGGCTTTTCCAAACTTCAGGAGTTTCCACTGAATAGGCTTCTCTCTCACAGCTCTGCACATAGCCCTCTCAGGGGCACACTGCCTGGCCTCCCAGGCCTTCTGAAATTGAGGTGGAAGCCTTTTTAACCTCAGAGCTCCTGCATTCTGCATGCGCCTAAAACCATTACCACGTGCTAGCCGAGGTCTGCTGCCAGCTGGAGCAGTTGCCAGGTTTCCCTTTCTCTTGGCTGTAGGGATTGAGTGCCTGGGTGGTAGAGCACTCTGACCCTGATTCCCAGGAACAAGTTCTCCATGCTGGCGCCATTCTGGAGCATGGACTCAGCAGCTTTCCCTTCAAGGCAAAGTCCCTGACCTTTGCAGTTCTGAGGCTGCAAAGGGTGGAGACCTGCCTCCTCCTGTGATGTCCTCAGGCCATCCTTTCCATTCTCTTATTCCTTCTCCAAAATGGAGATTCTCTCAGCTCCATCTTTGCAGTTCACAGCTTTCTTGGTGCTTTCTTTCTGGTTAAACTCACAACGTTTTGGACCATCCTGCTGGGGTCCTTGTTCTTCATTCTCAACATAAATCTGGCTAAAAGCCACCAGTAACAGCCATGCGACCACCCCAATATTTGGTTGCTTTAAAATATCTTTTGAAAGATTAATCAGTCCACCATGCTTAAACTCAGCCTTAGGCAAAGTCTCTGGACATGAGCAAAATTCAGATAGTCTTTTGGCCAAACCATAGCACAAATCAGCTGGAGTCCAACAACCAATGCGGTCCTTCTTCCCAGCAGAAGCCTCCCCAGTCTGGTCTTTACAAGCTGGCTTCCGGACAGTCTTCTGAGCTCTGATCAGAATCTCCCAAACAGAACAGCCGAAGCTCTTCCAGTGCTTCACTTGTAGGCGACATCTCTGAACTTTTCCCATTTCTTCCTATAAAGCAGTCCCAAAAACTTGTTATCCACATGGTCAGGTTTAGCCACAGCAATGACCCCACTCCCGCAGTACCAAATTCTGTCTTACTACTCTTCTGTTGTTGCTGGGACAAATACCCAACACCCAAAATGAAGGAAGGAAAGATTTATTTAGCTCATAGGTACTGGAGGTTTCAGTCCATATTCACCTGGCTCCAAGGCAGAACGGTATGTGGCAGAGAGCAGCAGTTCATGATGGCAGAACAGCAACAATGAAAAGAAAGACTATTGGCTAAAGAAAGTCTGTCTCTCTGTCTACTATATTACATTCAGGCTCTCTGCCCCAGGCTGGAGGAAGTACTTACACCCATAATCCCAGCAGTACTAAACCCCATAATCCCAGCCTTGGATCACACATGATCCCAGTGGATCTTGAGTTAATCACAAACTCTAGAAGTCCCTACCCCATGACTACATGAGACTTTGGGGGGACAATTAGACACAAACCATAATAGTCCTGTCAGAGATGGGTATTCTATTGGCATTTAAATACTATAGGTGCTAGAATTCAGCAAAACACTCCAACACAGTCCAGAAGTCCACAACAGTATTGGGTTATCCACAGAATTTGTTAACTAGAGCCTGCTACAGCTTGGCATATCAATATGGCTTTACTTTATATACCTTGCTTTTATAGTTTTCTGATGGATGGTCAAGACTAAGATAAAGCAAGACCTATATAAAAAGAAATGTAATTTTTGTATCTGATGAGGTCGGTCAAGTCCCCTCAGGATGTATCCTGTAACTGTATACCACACTTTGTAGATCCTTTATGAGTGTCAGCTATGTGGATGAGTCATGGCCATTGCTTGACCAATTTGCTCTCTGTGAAAGCCTGAGAGGAAGTTTTCTCTCCATGTGGCTCTCCTTAGGCACACTATACATCATTGATATCATTGAGTCTCAGCTTCATAATGGGATCCTGCAACAACAAAATACATTAAACACACGCACACACACACACACACACACACACACACACACACACACAAAGAAAGAAAACCAAATACAAAATAGTAAGACACCCACCAAAACAAAGGAAAACCAGACAATAGATACAGATCAACAAAATACCTTGGTATTTTATATACCAAACACAAGGCTTAAAATAGTATGTTCAAGAGATTAGATAAGCTGAAAAATTTCAATGATCTATAAACTATGAAAGAAAGCTAAATAATTTTTATAATTGAAATTTTAGTAATTGCAATTAAGAATTCAATAGATGATTTTAGAACACAGAGTAAAAGAAGATTAAGGAGCAAGAAAATATATCAGAAGAAAATATCCAGACTAAAGCATCTAGAGAAGTGTATTTTAAAATTGATCAAACTGGCCAAATAGCTCAGCAGATTAAAGCACCTGCAAGCAGGCACTGGGGCCAGGGGTTTGATCCTGTGTCTTCTGTGCCAGCCCTGTCCCCCCGCCCCCAAGGGCGTGCTGAGGTGGCAATTGAGACTGGGGGTGGTGGCGCACGCCTGTACTCCCAGCTCTTTTGAGATTATACAGCGGATCACTACTAATCTGATCTAGTCTAGACCCTTCATTAAAATACAAAAATAAGTAAATGAAAATAAAAATTTATCTTTTTTTTTGCCTGCTCAGCCTGCCCTGAGGGCAGGTCTGGCACAGCATGTGGTTACCAAGGATTGAACCTTGGCCCCCTGTGCCTGCCTAAGCTTGCCTTAGCAGATGCTTTAGACCTCTGCACTATCTCGCTTGCCCCTATTGTTGATTTTTTCATCAGTGTTGTATAGTTTGCATCGCACAAGTTTTGTACATGTTTTATTAAATGTATACTTAAGCATTTCATTTTAATTATGTGATTATAAATTATACTACATTATTTTTGGTGTTCACTGATAATATATGGGATTCTTGCTGAGTTTAGTTGCTACTTTTGCATTTTCTGAATTTACTGAACTATTAATTTTAGGAATATTTTTTGTAGTCTTAGATTTTTCTATGTTGAAAGTTGTATCCTTTGCAATGAAGGTCAAACTTGTCTTCTTTCATCATCTTTACGTCTTTTATCCTCCCCCCCTTTATGGTAATGGCCAGAACTACTGTGGTGAAGATGGGAAGGGTGGATACCCTATCTCATTCCTGTGCTCAGGGAAAATTTTGTTTCTTTAGTAAATGTTAGTTTCAGGTCCCTGGTAGAGATTCATGATTAAGCTTAGGAACTTATTATTATTTATTATGAAAGTTTAATGTGAACATGTTGAATTTTGTGATCATGGTATTTCCTCTGCCAAGTAAGTATTGAACATGCTGAATTTTGCAACAGATTTTTTCTCTATTAATTCATGGTTGTGTGTTTCTTTCTCTCTTAGACAGCTGACATTGTAGACTACATTGAATTTCCAAATATAGAACAGATTTCAATATGGAATAAAATTCTATTGGGAGAATTTTTGAATACAATGATGAATTGTATTCACTGATACTTCGATGAGAATTTTTGCATTTATTGTTGAAGGACATTGTCCTATAGTTTTTTTAATATACTTATATTGCTATATTAATATACTCTATTTTTATTTTGATTTCAATAATGCCTGCTATATAAAATGAATTCATAAGTGTTCTTTTCTTTTGCAGGACTATTTTCTTATCTCTGTAGTGATATCATTTCTGATTTTTATATTGACAATGTGTGTTTTTTCAAAGTAGTAGTTCTCGGTTTTGTTGATTTTTCTCTATTTTCAGCTATATTGATCTTCACTCTATTATTTCCTTTCTTCTTGATATGGATTCATTCTTTCTTTAGTTTGTCTAGGTTTCTTTTTTTTTTTTTTTCTTTTACTTTGAAGCTCACACGCTTAAAATGAGATTTTTTCCCCCTTTTTTCATATATGTATTTAGTCCCTCTCAGCCCTGCTTTATCTTTCCCTCAAAATTTTTAATACATTGTTTTAATTTTCTTTCAGTTAAACTTTTATTTCTCCTGAAACTTCCTTTCTGATGCATGAGTTATTTAGAAGTGTGACGTTTAGTTTCCAAGTGCTTAGATATTTTTCCATTATCTTTATGTTGCTGATTTCTAGTTTGATTTTATGGTGATAGAACATATACTGCATGACTGAATTTCTTTTAACTTGTCGAAGTAAAAAAAAAGAATGATCCAAGATATGGTCTGTCTTGGCAATGCCTTCGGGGCACTTGTAAACAGTGCCCATTCTGATATGCCATGTGGAACACGGTAGGAGTGTCAGGGGGCCCCTGTTGGTAGGTGGTGTGGGTTTCTTCTATATTCTTGGTAATTTGCTATGTTGTTCTTGTAATTATTGAGAGGGGACAGTAAATTCTCCAGTAGTAACTGTGGACTCATCTATTCTCCTTTCATTTCTGTCAGGTTTCGTATCATATATTTTATAGTTTTATTTTTTCATACAAAATTAGAAGTGTTACATGTTAGTGGATTGACTGTTTGAAATCTGATTTATTGTAATATTAACATAGCACTCCTAATTAGGTTTATTTTAAGAGCCCCAATGTGATATATCTTTTCCTATCCTTTTTCTTTCAAGCTGCCCATTTCATTATATTTTAAGTTAGTTTTTGGTTAGCGGCCATAGTTAGATCATATGTTTAGTTCTCTTTGCCAGTGTCTTTTTTTTTTTTTTTTTTTTTTTTTTTTTTTTTTTTTTTTTTTTTTTTTTTTTTTTTTTTTTTTTTTTTTTTTTTTTTTTTTTTTTTTTTTTTTTTTTTTTTTTTTTTTTTTTTTTTTTTTTTTTT
>PVKA01013326.1:0-55291 GCA_004027165.1 Ctenomys sociabilis | reverse complement strand
TGTCTTTTTGAGACAAGGTCTTGCTATGCAGTTCAGGCTGGTCTTGAGCTCACTTTGTAGCCTAGACAGCTCTCAAATTTGCAAGGATTCTCCTGCCTTAGCTTCCCAAGTGCTGGGATTACAGGCATGCGCCACCACACCAGGGCCAACCGTTTCATTTTTATTAAAAAAAAAAAAAAAAAAAAATATATATATATATATATATATATATATATGTATGTATGTATGTATGTATGTATGTATGTATGTATCTGGGGCTGGCCAAATACCTCAGCAGATTAAAGTCCCTGCTTAGGCAGATTCAGGGGCCAGGAGTTCGATCCTGGGCTTGCTGTGCTATGCCCCCGCCCCTTGGGCGCACTGAGACTGCAATTCAGAATGGGCGTGGCTGACCCCCCCCACCCCTGGCATTTATTTATTTTTTTTTTTTGTCTTTTTGAGACAGGGTCTCACTATGCAGTTCAGGCTGGCCTTAAGCTCACTTTGTAGCTCAGGCTGGTCTCGAACTCACAACAATCCTCCTGCCTCCGCCTCCCGAGTGCTGGGATTACAGGCATGTGCCACCATGCCCAGCTCATCCCACCCCTGGCATTTAATCCCAGTGCTTCGCAGGCTGTAAACAAGAGGATCACTATGAGTCTGATATACGTAGTGAGACTCCAGGGGCTGGGGATTTGGCTCAGTGGTAGGATGCTTGCCTAGCAAGCTGGAAGCCCTGGGTTTGGTCCTCGGCACCAAAAACAAAAAATAAACCTCTCGTAGTGAGACTCTGTAGACCCCATAAGACCCTCTACCAAATACAAAAAAAAAAAAAAAAAAAAAAAACAAAGAAAAACTGAAAATGGTAGGATTCATTTATGAATCTGAGCTGGGTAGCAAGACCCTGTACTAAACACGTTAAAAAAAATTGTGACAGTTTCCCTCGTGATCCTGTCTGAACTGCCCATAATGCTGTGATTACAGGCATGTGCCACCATTTGTGATTTCAGTTCTACTTTTTGATAATACCCGTCGCTGGTAAATTTTAGGAAGTGCCCATATGAATTGATTTTAAAGACCAACATTTCCTAAAAGGAACTTATTAAGTAGAGTGTGATTTATTAAAAGCATTGACCACAAACAATCATTCTTTAAAAATATACTATGTATCATAGCACTGTGGTGACTTTGTATCACTCTATTGCTCTAGTTCTTTTTTTTAAATTGCTCTAGTTCTGAAAATTACTTTTTATATATTTATGTAAATAGCACATAATTATAATTCTAATCTGCAGTACTTTATTTCTAAAGTAACAGCTAAGTCATTTCATAAAGAGTTGCAAATCAGATTTTGTAACTTTTTAAAATTAACCATTTAAAAAGGCTACATTTCAACTTATATCAATTTAGTGACACAATTGAAAACCTGACAAAGTTCTAAACCATACCCATAGTGACCATTTAAAGTAGTTGGGTTTGGTTTTGTTTGTTTAATGTTTTGAGATAGACTCTCAGCTATGTAGTTCAGGCTGGACTTGAACAAACTATGTATCCCAGACTGGCCTCAAACTTTCTGTGATCCTCCTGCTTCAGCCTCCTTAATGTTAAAATTACAGGTGTAACAGATAGTTTTGAAGTATCACTAAAACTCCATGAATAGCATGTAAAAATTTTAAAAAATACAATTAAAAGTATCTATAAGCACTTTGGTGTTTATACCATTCTAGAATATATATTTCGCTTTTAACAAAAAGCAATGGGGCTGGGCATGGTGGCACAAGCCTATAATCCCTGCATTCCGGAGGCAGAAGCAGTCTTAGGTTACAAAGTAAGTTCAAGGCCAGCCTGGACTATATAGAGAGGCCGTGTTTAAAAAAAGTGGGAGAGAGGCTGGGTGTGGTGGTGCAGGCCTGTAATCCCAGCACTCAGGAAGCTGAGGCAGGAGGATTGTTGTGAGTTTGAGACCAGCCTGAGCTACAAAGTGAGCTACAAAGTACGCAGCCTGAACTGCATAGTGAGACCCTGTCTCAAAAAGACAAAAAAAAAGTGGGAGAGGGAGATAGTTTAGTGGCATAAGTGCTTGCCTAGCAAGCACAAGGTCCTGAGTTTGACCCTTGTATCCCCCCCCAAAAAAAAGAAAAGAAAAAAGAAAGGCAGTGATAACTATTCATTTTATTTTGTAATCTGGTTTTCAATTAATTCGTTTGGAGCTGGGCATGGTGGCCAATGCTTATAATAACAGCACTCAGCAGGGTGAGGCCAGAGGGTTGTCATAACCCTCTGGTTGTCATAACCCTGGCTTGGGGCCAGCCAGGGATATTTAAGCAAGTTCAAGGGCAGCCTGCACTGCATAGAAAGACCATGCCTACATAAATAAATAAAGATTTCTTTTCATGCCAACAAACTTTAACAAGTACATATATTTTAATGGCTGCATGTAATTCCACTAATAGAAGAACCCTAATTCAGTTTGTAACTTTTCAAGATAGGCATTTTAAAAGTATTTTCATGACAATAAAATATAGATTTGGCCTCATGGTTAAAGTGGAAGTTATGACCCTGTGCTAGGGGACCTTAGTGTCATCCATATTAAGGACACATGCATATTATTATTGTTATTATTATTATTAATTTAATTTTGTTTTTGAGGTACCAGGGATCAAACTCGAGACCTTGTGCTGGCCAGGCAGGTGCTTATGCCTGCTGAGCTACATCATCAACCCTGCCACAGGCATTTAAATTGCTGCAATAATTTGAAAAGGGGGCAGGCAATATTTAAAAAACTCAACATCTCTTATTTTAAGGCCGTTTTTCTTACTCAGCCTTGGATCTTTTTTGTGTGTGTGAGGGGAGCAGGCTTTTCGGAAAATCCTAACAAATGGTCACCCCCAATGATTTCTGGTGTCTTCCCGTTCTTCTACAGAACGGGATTCGCAGACCAAAATGATGATAAAATGGTTTCCATGTCTGTATCTAATTTCTCTAATTTTTGGTCAGGAATAAAAGTTTGGGGGCTGTGAGGGAGCCCAAGACCAAACCGTCGGAATTTATTATTTAATCTAACAAAGCCCTTTGAGGAGCCTTTCAGTGACCTCTAAACGGTAAAAAATGGAGACTACTCACAAAATTTGACCAATTTGAGAATCCAATCTTTTACCCCCTCAGTCCAAGAAAAGTCGAAATTATTTTCACAGGAAATTTCGGGGCTGGGGATGCTATTTACCACAGATTTTGACAGTTTGCCGGCTAAGGAATCACAGGAAAGTGAGAGTTAGTCGTTTTGCCCCATCATCCTCTAATTTCTTAATGTTTAAAAGAAAAAAAAAAATCTCCTCAGTTTTCCGGCGGGAAGACCTGGTCCAGTTCTGGCCAGCTCGGCCGCCCCGGGAGCCTCGAGAATGTTTTAGAATCTTCCCAGGAGCCCCAGCGGGAAAGAGCCACGCCCCCTCATGAATAGTAAATACTTTGGCTCTGTGGCACCCTTCTCACAGGTAGTTTAGAACTCTCCCAGGAGACCAAGCAGAAGAGAAGCATCACCACGCCCCTCATGAATAATAAATATCACGGCTCCGTTGTACCCCCTTCTTTCTGAAATAATTTAGACCTCCAGGGAATCCAGCGGGAAGAAGATTTTGCCCCTGCAAACATCTAAGCCCTGTAGTGCTCTTTTCCTTCATGGTTAATTTAGAGCCTCCTCAGGACCCCTAGGGGGAGAAGGCCCGTCCCCTAATGAATATTAACAAGAGGCTCCCATAGGCCCGTCCTTCTTATGAATAGTCAACGAGGTTGAGATTCTCCAGCCTGGAGAATTCTCCAGAGCCCAGGCTACAGACACCCTCAGTAGTGGCTGGATCTTTACTGTCTAGTGAGGACAGGGAACCAAGAGCTCACACCTCGCGGGCCACGAATCTGTTCCATTTCGTTTCCTTTCCTTTCTCATCTCATTTTGAACCAAATTTTTCTCTTTCTTTTGAATGTATTTGGTACAGGGTCTCACTACACAGCTCGGATCCTCCTATTTTCAGCCTTCTCGGAGCTGGGAGTAATCCACGCCCAAGCTCGGTGGCAGGCTCAGCGCCCACGGGGGTGGAGCCAGCGCCCTGGGGTGGGGCCAGGAATAGACCCCTGGCCCCTGAGTTTGCCTAAGCAGGCACTTAGGCCACTGAACTATCTGGCCTACCTTGCCAGTTTTTGGTTCTGATACAAGAGATTTCAAGAAAACCCTTGTTGCCGAGCTGGCCCCGCACCCGGGGTGCTCTAAGACCGGGATTGATGCTGGTTGAGACTGGGTGTGTTGGCGCATGCCTGTAATCCCAGCACTTTGGGAGAGTGTAAACAAGAGGATCACTAGAGTCCGAGCTGTGTAGTGAGATCTACACAGTGAGATCCTGAACACCCTACCCTGCCCCTGCCTTTGTTGGAAAACTTCCAAAGTTTTCTAAACCTATTTGCCTAGAATTACGGGAGAAGAAGGCTTCAAAGCCTCTCAAGATAGATTCCAGGGGGCCGGGGAGATGGCTCAGTAGAATAAGCGCTTGCCTGGCAAGCACAAGGGTCTGAGTTCAATCCCTGGTTCCGCAAAAAATAAATAAATAAATAAATAAATAAATAAATAAATAAATAAATAAATAAAGGTGGAGTCCAAGGCAGACCTTCCTAGTTTGGCCCTCGGGCATCAAATTCTCCATCCCTGATTCATGGTTGCAAAGCCTGCGCTGGGCCTGGCCTGGATCAGGGTCTGAGGACCCAGAGGCAGGAGAACACACAAGTTTCCCTGTCTTCCTGGAGCTTGTTCCTCTGGTGGAGTCATGAATTAAACAGAGTATCTGCAGGTGGACAGACAAGCCTGGTGACAAAGGAAATAAGATGACAGGGGGTAACGGAGGTGCAAAGGCAAGAGCTCCTGCGGCCCAGCTCTGGTGAGCCCCTCCAGGGAGGAGGCATCTAATGTAAGTGGAGGAGAAAGAGCCACCCACTGCCACCGCTCTGAAAAGTGATTATGGGGTTGCTATATTCTGTTCTATTTTCAGCGTCTCCTTGCTGGCTCGTTCTTTAAGTCAGTCTGTTGTGTTTTGCCCTTCAGGAATATGTTCTTTTGTGCTTTTGTCCCTTGGGCAGGCCCTGCAAGGCCAATGCATCTGCGGATCTGGGGACTGGAGGGCATCTGTGCTCCGTAATTGGATGGGCCAGAGAAGAAGGGCACTTAGGGACCATGACCCATGGGAGCCCCTGCACCCCCAAGGGTTGTCTCAGGTTACAGGAGAGTGTTTGTCAATAAATTAAAATTACAGAAACTCATAGCTTTATATACATAAACAAAAAGAAAAATATGCAAACAACTACATAAAGCTGGAGTTAAAATAATTTAGAATTAACTGGAAAGCTGCTATCTTGTGTAGCTACCAAGATCGATTTTAACTTTGTATCAGTTTTGTTTGTTTTTTTCAGACAGGGTAGCTCAAGCTGGCCTTGAACTCATGGTTACAAAAGTTTAAAATTTAAAAGCCTACAGAAAATATCAGGTGTTGAGAGGAATATAAAGTTGGAAGTTCCATGGTGGTAAGAACCAAAGAAAGTTACAGTGAAAAATGATGGAGTTGCCTCGCAAATATTAAACGTAGCATGCAGTGTCAGCCCTGCCCCCAGGGCACGCTGAGACTGCAATTGAGACTCGGTGGCGTGGTGGTACATGCCTGTAATCCCAGCACTTGGGAGGCTGAAAACAGGAGGATCACTACAAGTCCAATCTGTAGTGAGACCCTATAGAATCCATACCAAAAAAAAAAAAAAAAAAAAAAAAAAAAAAAAAAAAAAAAAAAAAAAAAAAAAAAAAAAAAAAAAAAAAAAAATATATATATATATATATATATATATATATATATATGCACACACACACACACACACACACATTAAACATAGACTTACCATGTGACATGGCAATTTCACATCTACATATGTAACCCAAAAGAGGGAAAAGCAGGGACTTAAAGTTATTTGTTTATTTGTCTATTTTTTTGGCAGAGCCAGAGATTAAACTCAGGCCGTTGTGCTCCCTGGCCTCAAAGTTACTTGTAACCTGTATTCATACCAGTGTTATTCATTTACCTAAAATGCGGATGCAGCTCAAATGCTTACCAACAGATGCATGAATAACATGTGGTATGCCCCTCAAGGTAGAATATTACACAGCTCTCTCTCTCTCTGTCTATCTGTCTGTCTTCTCCTCACTCTCTCCTCACTTTGTAGCCCCCAGGCTGGTCTCGAACTCTCAGTGATCCTCCTGCCTCAGTCTCTCTCTGAGCATTGGGATTACAGGCATGGGCAATCACACCCAGCTGAGAATGACTTTTAAGACTGGAAAGAAATTCTTCATTTTTCAGACAAGAACATGAAGGAGATAAAAGTATCTTTCCCAAGGTTTCCAGCCCTGTCATTCTGGCTTACAGCCTATTTGTGATTATGCTTGGATCATATTAAATTTCATATGGAAAGTACTATTTTAAAGTTAACTATAAAACAGTACATACAGTACTATACTATTTTAAGAGAAAAATGCATACATGAGTATGGAACAGACTGGAAGGAACGAGATCATCAATGTGTCAATGGCAGTTATTTTTGCCTGACGAGATTAAGCAAGATTTACATTCTTTTCCATTTTGTGCATTTCTCAGGGTCTCTGGCTCTCTTTGACCCTATATGATTTCTATTATTATAAAACTATTTCAGATATGTACAGTAGTACATTACTGGCCCACAAATAGAAGAGACGCCAGTGGTTGGAAAGACAGCAGCCAACCCATGAATTCCAGCGTGTCAGCCAGCGACAGCGTTGTCTGGGAACTCAGGCTCTGGGGACAAACACACAGCTTTCAGACCTTTCCCAAGGTCTCCTGACCTCCGTTCCGAAGCTGCATTCCTGCTGCCCAAGATGATATCCACCTGTCATCTCAGCACACAGGAGGCTGAGGCAAGAGGACTACCATGAGTTCAAAGGTAGTCTGGGCCACTCAGTGTGCTCAAGGCCAGCCTAGATTGGATACTGAGACCCTGTCTCCAAAGGACCAAAAAAAAAAAGTATAAGAATAAGAATAATAAGAAATCTTCTCACTATAGTCTTAGAACAAATCTAGACTCTGATCTGACCCCCTGGAGTTTGTTCTACATTGCCTACATTAGGGTAGTTTGGGCCCCAGTTGTGTGTGTGTGTGTGTGTGTGTATAGTGGTGGTGGTGATAGAAACCAGGAAATCAGGGCCTTGTGTATGCAAGGCCAGAGTTGTAACACTGAGCCACGTTCCTAGGGCCTCCACTTAGAGCTTTAGGGTGCATATTCTGGGCAATACATTGCTTTAACTATGTCTGTTTAGCATCTTTTGTTTTATTTATTTTTGAGACAGGGTCTCACTATGTATAGCCAAGGCTGGCCTTGAACTCATGACAATCTTCCCTCCTCAGCCTCCAGAGCACAGGGAAGGCAGGCGTGTGCCACCATAGCAGGTGCATCCCCGTGTGATGGGAGGATGCTGGGCACTGGACAGAACTGGACTCCCAGGCTTGGCAAAGACGCAGGCAAAAGGCGCAGCCCAGCACCACGTGCAGAAGCGCAGCCTCGAGGCTGTGCCACATGGTTGTAACTCTGAGGCTCTGGAGGAGGCAAAGAGCAGGGGCTATGGGAGTGGGAGGAGGAGGAGGAGGAGGATCACGGAGTTCCAGGGCAGTGCACCATGCAGTCGTGCAAAGCCATAGCATACAAAGCCCCAAGAGTGAACCCTTCCTAATTCTGCACTTTGGTGTAGGCTCATCACTGTGTGTGTGTGTGTGTGTGTGTGTGTGTGTGTGTACCCAGGGCCTTCACACTGACATATATCCCCAGCCTTTTTTTTTTTTAATGTGTTTAGTACAGGGTCCACAGGGTCTCACTACATAGATCTAATTCAATGATTCTGTTTACAGCATCCCCAGTCTAAGTACTATCTCAGCACTCCCTCAGAGGTGGGGCAGGCACACATGGGGATTGAACTCCCGGCCCCTGTGTCTGACTAAGTAGGTGCTTTTATCTGATGAGCTATCTGGCCAGCCTTTTTTTCTTTTCTTTTTTTTTTTTTTTTTAAATGTTTTAGTTTGAGACAGCATCTCATTACATCACTAATCAGGCCAGGCTGGACTTCAATTTGTGATCCTCCTGCCTCCTGGCTTCTAGGTTCATCAAGTGCAGCAGAGGTAGCGCCCTGGTGGGCAGGGGCCTGTGGGAAATGGAAAGGGATGGGTTTTCAGATTTTTGAGAACGGTCTCACTATGCAGTCCTCCTTGGCCTTGAACTCACTGTGTAGCCCAGGGGATCACAGCGATCCTCTTGCCTCAGCTTCCTGAGTGCTAGGATTGCAGGTGTGTGCCACAGCTCAGAAATTTTGGGGGGGCATACTAGGAATTGAATTCAGGACCTCGTGTTTGCCAGACCGGCACCGTGATGCTGAGCAATCCCGCCAGTCCCAGCTTAGAAATATTTAAAAAATAATTTTAAACATCTTTCTTAGCCGGGCGTGGTGGCGCATGCCTGTAATCCCAGCACTCGGGAGGCTGAGGCAGGAGGATTGTTGTGAGTTCGAGACCAGCCTGAGCTACAAAGTGAGCTTAAAGCCAGCCTGAACTGCATAGCGAGACCCTGTCTCAAAAAGACAAAAAAAAAAAAAAAAAAACATCTTTCTTTTTCTTTCTTTCTTTCTTTCTTTTTTTGGGGGGGGGCACTGGGAATCAAGCTCAAGACTCTGCTCTTGCCAAGCAGGTGCTTGTGCCACGAAGCTATATTCCTGACTCTTTTAAAAAGTAATTTAAGTAAAAGATTTTTTTCTGTCCTGTTACACACTTCTTATCAGACCTCGTGAATGCAACACTAAAGGGCGTTATTTATTTATTTATTTATTTATTTATTATTTATTTATTTTGTCTTTTTGAGACAGGGTCTCACTATGCAGTTCAGGCTGGCCTTAAGCTCACTTTGTAGCTCAGGCTGGTCTCGAACTCACAACAATCCTCCTGCCTCAGCCTCCCGAGTGCTGGGATTACAGGCCTGCGCCACCACACCCGGCTTTAAAGGGTGTTATTAAAGCCATCTGTGTGTGTCAGTTTGGCTGGAGAATATCTGCAAAACCCCAGACAAGTTTGAAAAATACTCCCACGTGGGAAAAGCTGATAAAATTTCAAATTTCCAGATGGTCAAAGGTCAGGCTTGACTCATTGGGAATGTGTTACACACTCAAAACACTGAAGGTTGGAAAACCCAGATTAACTGGCTGAAATTCCTAAATCAACGTGGAAGGGGCAGACTGGCTTCCAACACAGCAGCAGGTGTGTGTTGCGATGGTGTGTCCAGCAGGTGGCAGAAGAGAGTTACACGAAATTGAATCCGTATTTTCATTTGCGGGAAACCAAAAGACAAAAATTGGGGAGTCTCTTGACTTCCACAGACAGCTTCAGCTTGCAGATGAAGAAATCGAACTCCAAAGAGATTACCTGACTGTTGTACACTCTTCATTAAAGTGAATTCCTCGAGCTGGGCGTGGTAGTACATACCCATAACTACAGCATTCTGGGAGGATGACGTGGGAAGATCTCCCAAATTCCAGGGTTTAGTAAAACTCTCAAAAAGTAATGTGCTGTCTAGGCGTGGTGGTGCGTGCATGTAATCTCAGCTCTCAGGAGGCTGAGGCAGGAGGACTACTATGAGTTTGAGATTAGCTTGTGCTACATAGTGAGGCCCTGTAATAAGGAGAAAAAAAGAAGCAAAAAAAGTTGGGTATGTGTGTTAAGTACCTAGGTTCAAGCCCCTGTGCTACCAACAACAACAACAAAAAGTCTTCAAATATGTCTGTACGAGCCTGTGGAGACAGCTCAGTGGCTTGAGCACCTGCCTAGCAAGCACAAGGTCCAGAGTTCCACCTCTAGTACCACAAAAACAAGAATCAAAAAACAAATAAAAAAGACCAAATATGAATCTGTGTAAATTTCATTTGCAATTCTTCTTTTTTTAAAAGTGTATTTTGTGCAGGGTCTCACTATGCAGGACAAACTCGTAATGATCCTCCTGTTTTCAGCCTCCCCAGCGCTGGGATTACAGATGTGCACCAGTGCACTCATGTTTTTTACCTTTTGGTTAAGAAGTCCTGGCCAGGGAAATGGCTCAGTAGAATAAGCACTTGCCTGGCAAGCACAAGGGCCTGAGTTCAATGCCCGGCTCCACAAAAAAAGAAAAAACAAGAGTCCTTCCTCTACCATGGATATAGCTCAGAGGCATAAGTACCTGCCTGGCAAAGGCAAGGTCCTGAATTTGATTCCTAGTATCAAAAAGAAAGAAATCCTTCCCCATCTGAGGTCATGGAAGCATTCTTTTATTTATTTATTACTTATTTACTTACTTTCTGTATTTAGGCCAGGGTCTACAGGGTGATCAGGGTCTCACTACTAGATCGCACTTGTAGTGATCCACCTGTTTATAGCCTCCTGAGAGCTGGGATTACAGGTATGTGCCACCACGCCCAGTCTCAACTGTAGTCTCAGCAAGCCTCAGGGGCAGGGCCCACATGGCAGAATGGGGATTGAATCTCGGCCCCTACCCCTGCTTGCAGGTGCTTTAATCCACTGCTATTTGGCAGACCCTTGGTCCTTATATTTCCTAAACTTTTATTTTTGGGGGTGGAACCAGGGATTGAACTCAGATGCTTGGGGTTGCCAGGGAAGTGCTTGTTCCACTGAGCCATTTCCCTGGCCCCACCTAAACTTTTATCTATGGGACTTTTTTTTTTAAAGCTGGGAATGGAACCCAGCCCTTGTGCAAAGGAGGCAAACACTGAAGCTCTGAGCTGCAACCCCAGCTGGCTGGGGTTGTGAAAATTTTTAATTTTGGTGCTATTGGGGATTGAACCCAGAGCCTTTGTGCTGAGCTACAATTCCTTCCTTCCTTCCTTCCTTCCTTCCTTCCTTCCTTCCTTCCTTCCTTCCTTCCTTCCTTCCTCTCCCAGTCTAATTTTGCGAGAGTGTCTCACCAAGTCACTAAATTGTCCATGGCTGGGCTCAAACTACTGGCTTCCTGCTTCAGCCTCCTGAGTGCTGGGATTCTGCGTGCGTCCCCATGCTGGGCGTCCTTGTGGGAGTATTTTGAGGCCTGAGACAGGGTGGCTTCCTGGCACGAGGACCGGACCACCTCTCCAGCACTTGCAGCTCTCCACCACTCTGCATCACCCCCTCTGCTGGCAGCTCTCCAGGCTGGCAGAACAGCTTGGGCCTGGGCGCCAGGGCGTGTGGGTGGCCACAGGTTACAGACTTTTGGGTTGGATTTTCTCTTCATTCTCCTAGAGGGTGAGGAGCCCAGGCAGGCCACTTGCAGCCCCTGTGGGCGGGGGATTAGGCTGGCTTCTAGCTCAGCCTGACAGCTGGCTGTGGCTTCAGGGCCCTGCACACAGGTGGGGAGTGGGGAGTATCTGACTGGAAGCCCCAGCCTGCCCAGGTGCCTCTCTGGGTTTGCCAATTGCTGGGCTTTGGACTCAGTCTAGAATTCTTAATTAGGGGCCGGGGAGATGGCTCAGTGGAATAAGTGCTTCCCTGGCAAGCACAAGAGCCTGAGTTCTGCCCAAAAAAAAAAAAAAAAACATTAAGCTGTCTCCACAGGCTCGTACAGACATATTTGAAGAATTTTTTGTTGTTGTTGGTAGCACAGGGGCTTGAACCTAGGTACTAAACACACATACCCAACTTTTTTTCTTTCTTTTTTTTCTCCTTATTACAGGGTCTCATTATGTAGCCCAGGCTGACCTCAAACTCACAGTAGTCCTCTTGCCTCAGCCTCCTGAGAGCTGAGATTACATGCATTATAAGCAGAATATATATATATATATATATATATTTTTTTTTTTATTTTTTTATTTTTTTTATTTTTATTTTTTTTTAAGAGCAGAATATATTTATTGGGGGAAAGAAAGCTCCTGTCCAAGAGAGGGACAGGAGGGGAGGCTGAGCAGGTTGTCCTCAAAAAAAAAAAAAAAAGAATTCTTAATTAGAAGAAGGGTCATTGTATCTGGGCATGGCAGTGCACGCCTGTAATCCCAGCACTCCGGAGGCTAAGGCAGGAGGATCCTTGTGAGTTTGAGGCCAGCTTGGGCTACAAGGTGAGCTCAAGGCCAGCCTGAAATGGATATTGAGACCCTGTCTCAAAAACACAAAAATCAAAAATTAGAAGGAAGGTCAGTGAGATCCCTTATCCAAGGCTAGCACCTGAAATGGAGTGAGCATATTTAGATTTCAGTAATGCCCCTAAAGTTGTGTCCTTCTGCTTTGGACCCCCACCCTCCCTGTGTAGCTCTATGCTATTCTCTTCCTCCAGGGTCCTGTTTGAGTGACATTCAGCAGAGTGCAGGGCAGGAAGCTGTCATCTGTGGCAGCTGGCAGGTGTGATCAGGGCTCCTTCCGGGCTGGAGTTCAACACCAGCCCCTCAAGCTCTTCCCTGTGCAGTTCCCTCCCAGCCGGGTCACCCTTTAGCTTTTTTTGTTTTGGCCCCTTGTCTCGTAAGGTTTAAACTTCAATTGTGAAAGACTCTGAAAGAGTCCTGTTGCTTATTTTCCTTGCTCACATTTCCAATAAACAGCTTGGTCTCGTGTTTGTCCAAGGAACATTTTCAAGGTGGTGTGAGTGCCTCGGATGACCTCCGCACACTGCCCGAAGTCCTGCAGTGTGGACAGACAGGCTGCGTGCTTCTGAACCTTAGTCTCCTCCAGGCAGTGCTGGGCTGTTTGGGAATGTGGAGGCAGCAGCAAGAGGAGGAGTGCAGACTCTCTCCCCCGGGTCTCCTTTCTCTCCCCTCTTTCTAGGGTGGGAGAAGCCACTCCACCTCTCCAGAACAAGCTAGCTCAGCACTCAGAGGGTCTCAGTCTCAGGGGCACTGGTTCCCACAGTGCCTTCAGTGTCTGCGTCTAGTAGGACACTTGTCCCCTTCCTGCCCCCTTACCTCTGGGTCTCTTCTTCTAAGCTTCTTTCTTTCTTGCTTGTTTGCTTGCTTGTTTTCTTGCTTGCTTGCTTGCTTGCTTGCTTTGACAGAGACAGGGTCTCTCTATGAAGCTGAGGCTGCCCTCAAATCTGCATTAGGTACAAATGCACACAATCGACCAGACCAGGCATTCTGATGCAAGAAGA
This sequence comes from Ctenomys sociabilis, assembly GCA_004027165.1. Classification (NCBI taxonomy): domain Eukaryota; kingdom Metazoa; phylum Chordata; class Mammalia; order Rodentia; family Ctenomyidae; genus Ctenomys; species Ctenomys sociabilis. The sequence goes on along the minus strand of PVKA01013326.1, from coordinate 42,130 downwards.
TTTATTGGAGCTAGGAGCAAGCAGCCTGGCTGTCTAGTGGAGCAACACAGCCATGACCAAGGCAAAGCACAGGGCTTTTAAGGGGTTGTGTGGGGAGGGTGTTTGTGGGCTGGAACAGCTGAGGTATGGCTAATCTTGGTGGGGCTAGCTCATCTGTGGCGGACTTTCAATGTTAACAAAGGACGGTTTCTGTGATTCTGCCCCAGCTCGGATCCAAGGTGCAAACTTGGGCAGAATTAAAAGAAGTGAGCCTTGGAATGAGAGTGAGTATCCTGACATCACTCTCTGCATCCTCCTGCCTCAGCCTCCTGCATGCTGGGATGACATGCACCACTATATCCAGCTCCTTTACCATTTTTGGTGGAAAAATCATTTTCGGTGGAAAGGTCACTTGTCCAGGCCCTGTTGTGACTGTGAAGGAGCTGCAGGTGGCAACGGGACAGAATAGGCATGCAGACCCTTACAGTACAGTGTCAGGTGAGGTCCCAAGAATAGCCCCACCTCTTGTTTTTGGTCCTGGGCCTTCGCCCACAAGTGGCTGTTGGAGGCATAGCTGGGACCAAGTGGGTTCTGTCTCCCTGCTCCAGAAGACCACGCAGCTCCAGCCTATGCTGGGAGGAGGGTGGGCATCTGGAGTAGCCTCTTCCCCCCAGCTCAGCACCCCACCCCACCCTTGCCCAACCCAGCAGCTGGGAGAGTCGGCAAGGGCGAGGCCCAGGCCAGGAGAGCTCTTCTTTCTTTCTTTCTTTCCTTTTCTTTTTCCTCTTTGGTGGAACTGGGGATTGAACTCAGGCCCTTATGCTTGCCAGGCAAGCGCTTATTGTACTGAGCCATCTCCCCAGCCCCATGGAGCTCTTCTTCCTGCTGGCTTCTGAAGACACGGCATTGTGCCAGCACCAGCTGTTCCCTCCGCAAGCAAAGTATCTTCCAGCATGGGAGCCTCATAAGGTATGGAATTCAGGCATTCGTTAATGCACCTATGGGCTCAAAGCTGTGTCATGTGGTTATTTATTTTGTCTTTTTGAGACAGTGTCTCACTCTACAGCTCAGGCTGGCTTTCAGCCCACTGAGTATCCCAGGCTGGTCTTGAACTCACAACAATAACAATCCTCTGCCTCAGCCTCTGAATCCATGGCCTCCTGGTGGAGGTAGCCATGCCTGTCCTCAGCCAGAGGTGACAGGGAGGTGCATTCTATCATAAACAAGTGACAAAGACGCCACTGAGGCCTTAGAGCACTTGCTGAGTGCTGCTTGTTTACAAGCACTGAGGAATATGAGGCCTGGATAAAGGGCTGTCCCCGCCCCTCCCAGCTGGTGGCCTGGGGAAGTCACACACTAATGGTGCCTAGTGAATGTGCCACCACGCCTTGGACACTGTTAACTGCACTTTGTCAGCTGATGGATGGGACAGCTTCTCCAAGGACAGTGTGGTCCCAAAGGCTTAGAAAGCCCTAGGACATCCCTTCCTGGGAACAGCAGAGTGAGTTGCTCCAGCTGAGGTTGCTGTGTGAGGCTGTTTGCAAGGTTCCTGTTACCAGCTTGGCGTCAGGTTCTGTTTTTTGAGGTCCTACCAAGGAATGGAGCAGGACCTCAAGAGCTGCAGCAAATCAGTGATTTATTTGAAAGAGAAAAGCCAAAATCCCCTCCTTGGAGAAGAGCCCTGAGAGTTATAAACCTTCCAGTTTGGGGTAGGGCTGAGGCTTGACTCGGCTCCTTGAAGCGATGGAGTTGTTGACCTTTTAGGGCTCTTGGAGAACTGTCAGGGCACTCAAATCTGCATAGTCAATGACATGCTAATTATCATGGGGCCACCAAGGGAGGCAGTGGACCCCTGCATATGTGCAGGACATAATGTGCATGAAGTCCTTGGGGTGTGTGTGTGTGTGTTCAGTTTCAAATCAAATTATTAGAACAGAGTCAATAATTAATACATTGCGCATTGTTTTCTTAGTGGCCATTTGTTGTACAAGGTGCAGACATGATATTCTGTTTATAAACACCATTAGAGCAGATGCCTCTATTCATTGAATTAAGGGAATGTAGCTGTATACCTTTTTTTAAAGCTGAATTGTAGTTTCAATAATAAATACTTTTTACATTGTTATCTTCCTAGTGGTTATCCACACTACAAGAAGCAGACAGGATATCCTGTCCAAACACTATTAGTGTAAATCTTTCCTCTCATAGAACTACATGAAAGTAGCTGCATATTTATCCTAACTGTTCTGTATATACAAATACAGAATGATCCTTCCTTTGTATCCCCCCTTTCTTTTGTTTAGTCCTGTCCGAGATGAGTATTCTATTGTCATTCAATTATTATAGGGTGTGTGTGTGTTTTAGTGTAGTTTATATTTATTTATTTATTTTTGTTGGAACCAGGGATTGAACTCAGGCCCTTGCGCTTGCCAGGGAAGCAATTATTCTACTGTGCCATGCCATCTCCCCAGCCCCTTTTAATGTACTTTAGTTTTAACGTATTCTACTATAGGGTCTACAGGGTCCGATTACTCGGATCGGACTCGTAATGATCCTCCTGTGGCCAGCTTTGCAAGTGCTGGTATTACAAGCACGTACCACTAGCGTGCCCCTGGGGTGGGACTGGCACTGCAGACGCTTTAGTCTGCTGAGCTCTCTGGCTGGTCCCTTCTCATTGTGTTTAGACCTGGGCATCCGGGTGCTGGGCAGGCTCTAAGGTGCCCTCCTTTTTCTCTAGCTGTTTCTGAGCTCACCTGGAGCCTCAGATCAGCCTGGCTCAAGCCCTCTCTTCTCCAGCCTTTACCCTGGAAACCTCCTCACCTTCACAAAGGCCCCTCAAAACCCCCAGCTCACCTCCTCCCCCGGCCCAGCCCCTCCCCTGCCGGGCTGCCGCGCGCCTCTTTCAGCACATTTCTCTTTATTTGGCCAATGCAGCATGTTTATTTAGAAATTGGCTTGTTTGGAGCCTGAAATTTGGCATCCCTGATTTTGGCTGTGAGGAGTTCAAGTTTTTCCTCTTTCCTGTTTTGGTTTGCCAAATCCATTTTGTGAGCAAAACAGCATCAAGTAATGAAAACACACCAAGGCTGCTGAAGTTGTGTGAACACGAAGCGTCCAGGAACACATGGCGTGGGCTTGCGTCGATTTATTTTGCATTTCTAGACAGTGGATTAGATACCTACAAGGCTGACTTCAGGGCCTGCACACCCAACCGAGCGAGCGTCAGGCGCTGCTCTCAGAGCTGCTGAGGAGGGCCCAGGGGCTGGCAGAGCAGTTGGAGGGACGGGACCATGGTCCACACACCCCCACCGCCTTCACATTTTATTTCACATTATTATCATATGGCTTTTTGAGACAGGGTCTCACTATGCAGCGCAGACTGGCCCCAGCTCATGTCGAGCCTTCTGCGCCTTCATACCTGGCCGGAGTTTTATTTTGGACAGGTGAGGTGCACGGGACAATTGTATTGAGGCCACTCGCAAGTCGAGGAAAGGGAGAATGAAGGGGACGGGCTTGGAGCTACAGCCTCACTGATGTCCTCCTGTGTCCGCCTCTGAATTCTTCTTCATGCCCACATCTTTTGGTTCCCTTGCCCCTCCCTCTTTTCTTTTTGAGACAAGGTCTCATTCTGTAGCCAGGACTGAGGCTGGGCGTGATGGCGCGCACCTGTAATCCCAGCTCTTGGGAGGCTGTAAACAGGTGGACCACTACGAGTCCGATCTAGTAGTGAGACCCTGAACACCCTGTAGACCCTTCCTGAAAATACAAAAAAGAAAAAAAAACCCAACCCATCACTGTAGCCAGAATCGGTCTCAAACTCACACCAACCCTCCTGCCTCAGCCTCCTGAGTGCTGCAATAGCACGTGTCCCACCATGCCTGCTTTGGTTTCCTCTTAAGGGTCCTAGGATAAATCAGCCTTCCTCAAGCCTCTGCACTCTGTGAACTTCAGGGGGGACTCCGGGTCCTGGCCCCATCAAGTCAGGCAGTCTCACCTGGCACACCTGCCAGAACCAGCGCCCCCATGTGGAGAAGAAGCTCCCAGCCACCGCCTTCCCAGCCTTCCTGGAGCCTGGATGCCTGGACGAGAGGGCTGGGGAGCCTGTTGGGTGGAGCACTGTGCTGAGGTGTGCGCTGCCTCCTGGCTGCTCAACTGGGCTCAGAGAGGCAACCCTGACCCCTGTGTCTCCATCCAGTCACTCACCTTTGAAACAAATCATCCCAAAGTTCCCCAGCAAAGCTGCTCTGAAGCCAGGGTCAGCTCCCAGATCTTCATGCCTAGGAGCCTGAGGGGCTGGGACCCCCACACTCCGGGGGGTACTCTGGCCTGAGGAACCCAAGCTGGTCATGTCCAGAGGCTTCTCAGTGACACAGCTTTAGTTCTTGCTGTAAAGAAACGAGTCGCTGCTGCCAAGCAGTTCCACTCCTGCGGTGTTCATGGTGTTCCAGCGGTCAACCAGGCTTGCTTAGGCTGAGGCCTACACATCTTGAACTTTCTTTTTTTTTTTTTTTTTTTCTGAGACAGGGTCTCACTATGCAGTTCACTTTGTAGCTCAGGCTGGTCTCAAACTCACAACAATCCCCCTGCCTCCCAAGTGTTGGGATTACAGGCCTGCACCACCACGCCCGGCTCATTTGAACTTTCTTTTTTCTCTCTTTTATTGGTTTTATCCTTTTTGACTATGTAGCCTAAACTTGCCTCAAACTCACAGAGACCCTCCTGCCTCAGCATCCCCATAGAGAGCCTTCTGCCTCAGCATCCCAATTGCTGGGATGACAGGCGAGGGCCACCGCACCCAGCTCCAAAATTTTTTCTCTCTCCACCTGTGGTGGTTGGCAGAGGTCTCCTGGCACCTCTGGCCCTTTCTCATGGAATCCTGAAGGCTGGTCAGGGTAGCTGGAAGAAGCCTGATGGAGTTGAGGAGGAGGGCGCTCTCTCCCCACTGCCCTGGCTGTGTAGGCCACAGAGCCACAGAAGCCGTGCTGGCCAGGCAGGAGCACAGGCAGCTGGGCCGTGTGGGGGCTGTGGTACATGTCTTTCAGTCCTGGTGCTGGAATCTAGTCCTGGGGCTCCACCACTCGGCTCCACCCCCAGCTGCCCCTATTTTATTTTGACATAGGGTCTCACTATATTTCCCTGGTGGGGTGTGAATTTGCAGTCCTCCTGCCTCAGCCTCCCTCAGTGCCAGACCGTGATGCCAGGTCCCTTGCCCGAGAACCAATCCAGACCTCCTGGTCTCACGAAGCTTTGCAAAGAGCTGCTATGTGATGCACGGTCTTTTCTCTTCTGCTGATTAGGATGTATGAGCGCACGTGCGCGCGCGCACACACACACACACAAACACACACTCACTCACTCACTCACTCACCCTGCTGCACTCTCTCATGGTTTGGAAGAGAGCAGAGCTCAGCCTGTGTCCAACTGCCCACAGCTCATCAGAGTCCTCGTCGCCAACTCTAGAGCTCTAGATGTGCGGGTGCTACATGCCACCTGCCCCCAACCCCCTGTCACCTTCACCAAGCCTGCGATGAGTGAAGACTGACTCCTGTTTATTCCTGGCTGGGACCTCTTCCCCGGAGAAGGCTGAGCTCTAGGCCTCCAGCCCAGTGTGCTCCAGAGGCAGCTGGCTCCTCGGGGTACAAGGGCTGAGTTAGGGTGCCCAAGTTCCTACCCTGCAACCCTGCCTGCAGCCACTTTCCAGGTCAAGGTCTGGTAGCGAGAGTCCCTACTCCCTCTGTCCCCGCTGTCCCTGCAGCAAGGGCCAGGAGTGAGGCTCAGGATTCCTCACCTGCTGTCCTCACAGGCCAGGCTCTGCCTTGGAGGCCTCAGGCTCCAGTCACGTCACCATGGTAAGAGATGACAAGGGGCGGGGCTGCACAGAGGACCAGCTATGGAGCCCATGGGCCTTGGGACCCCAGCCTGCACTTTAGTGAGGCCATGTTGGAGTTCTGGGCAGGAGCCCTACAGAAAGGCCAAAGGTTGGTGGGAAGTCAGGCTCTTATTCTTTAAAAGCCTCACCATGGGGCTGCTTCTCTGCCCCAACCTAGTGGGGTATGAGGACCACGCTGTGGCTCTCACATCAGAGCCACTGCCCTGTCCCTTTTTCCTGGCCACGATGGAGCCTGCAGGAGTCAGGGAAAAGTCACTTCTCATCCTCTGTACCATCCCAGGCGCCACTCACGGCCTCAGCACTGCTCAGCCTCCACGAAGCCCTCCTTCTCGTGGCCCACGGGCTCCACCTCTGTGTAGGTAGCATGGTTGGGATGGTTGCGGAACTTCATGGCCGGCCAGTGGTGGGGTCTCCGCTGTGGGGACACAGGGGCAGAAGCACAGGGTGGAGGCTGTGACCTCTCCATGGGCCCCGCCCCTAAGGGAGGTGGGCACCCAGACTTCCTCTCCTGCAGTCATCAGGAAAAGGCAGCCAAGCAGAGGGCATGTGGTGGCGTCTTCTGGCTTCCTTAGCTCCTCTGGGGAGTTTTTCTTTTTCTTAGGACCAGGAATTGAACCCAGGAACTCACACTTGCCAGGCGGGTGCCGTGCCACATCCCCAGCTGCCCTCACAAAGGGGGAATAAAAGCTGACAGCTACAACACAAGGCACCCAAGGGACCTCAAGGGCCCTAGCCCTGTGGGACAGACTGGGTGGAGAAGGTCTCTTGGGAATGGTGCACAGAGGGCTAAGAGGTGGGACAGGCAGGGGCAGAATGGCCCAGGAGCAGACAGAGACCCAGGCCCAGCCTACACCGACCTTCATGAAGAAGAGCGCAGCGTTGGAGTTGGGGTGGCTGCTGATGTAAATCCCAGCCAGCGTGAGGGCTGCCACCAACAGGACGGCCAGCACGACGCCTACGGTGGTGCCCAGGCGTGCGGGGGGGCCCTTGGTGTCCGGGGACAGGTTGTGCACCGGGCCTGTGGAGAGACCGTGAGGGAGGCACTGGGGCGTCATCCCACAGGCAGGTCTCTGCAATCACTCCAAAGCGGCCCAGCCACGTGAGTAGAGTGCCAGTGAGAAGCTCACGCCGGCCGTGCTAGCTTGTGCTCCAGGCTAAATCTGTAGCATGCCACCACGAGCACATTATTTAACCTCCTGAGGTCTCCACGATGACTTCTGAAGAATGAGGGTGGCAATGATAAGGACCAGGGGGCAGCTGCAAGGGGTAGTGAAGTCGCTTTGCCCAGCACCCAGGAAGACCCTGGTATCTTTTCTTTCTTTTTTTTTTTGTTTTTTTGTTTTTTAGCAGAACCAGGGATTGAACTCAGGCCCTGGCACTTGCCAGGGAAGTGCTTATTCCACTGAGCCATCTCCCTGGCCTCTCTCTTTTTTTTTTTTTTTCCAGAACCAGGAATTGAACTCAGGCCCTTGCCTGAGGGAAGTGCTTATTCTACTGAGCCATGGCACCGGCCCCAGCATGAGCTGTCAGAACAGCAGCATTTGTTACTGGTCACAGCAGTGAGGCTACTGTTCCCCTGTGTCCACCACTCTTAGTCTAAGGTGAGCTCTGTGGAGAGGGCCGAGTCCCTGGAAGCCACAGCTGGCAGGATGTATAGTACCGTGGGCAATGGTGGTGTTTTCCACAGACTCAGAGTGGGGAGCTTCCCCGGTGCTCCAAGCCTGGAGCAGGAGTCCCGTCAGCCCTTGTGGTGGCTGCATCCAGGGTCCATGCTGGCACTAAGCCGGGGCAGGGGCCCTGGTGCTTTCTACCACTCAGTGGTAGAGACCCTGGCCTCCCTCACTGATCTTCAGGCCATAGATCCCCTCGTCACCTGTCCTGCCTCAGCCCTGCCCCCTCCCACACCAGCACAATGTCCTATCCAGCAGGAGGCCCAAACCCCCACAGCCCCCAAAGAGCCAGGCATCTGATGAGATGCAGGCCACACTGAGCTCACCGTCTCCGGCCGCGTAGGGATTCAGCTTGGTGTCATCTGCAGAGAGACAGCACAGAAGGAAAAAAGTCAGCAATGTCGCCACAGCTGTTGTCACCTGGGGCCAGGATGGGACTTATGAGAAAAACTGAAACTTTGCCCTGGAAGCCCATCATGCTGGCACACGCCTGTGTTTTTAGCTGTCTTCTAGGAGGCTGAAGCCAAGTTTGAGTCCGGAGCCAGGGAAATGGCTCATGGAATAAGTGTTTCCTTGTCAAGTGCAAGGGCCTGAGTTCAATCCCTGGTTCCATCAAAAAAAAAAAAAAAAATTGAGTCCAGTCTTAGCAACTTAGTGAGAGCCTGTCTCAACATAAAATAAAAAGGGGTCAGGCTGCAGCTCGAAGTGAACGCCCTGGGGGAAACCATGGGATTTCTTTCAAGTGCAAGATCACCCCACACTCACTTATAAACTTCCAATCTGGTCAAGGTTTCTTTCTTTCTGCTTCGACTCCATTAATCCACAGAGTGGCACCATGGCACCTGAGTCTTTTTTTTTTTTTTTTTTTTTTTGAGACAAGGTCTCCCTATGTAGCCCAGGCTGGCCTTGAACTTGCAGCAATCCTCCTGCCTCAGCCTCCCGAATGCTGGGATTACAGGTGTGCACCATAATGCCCACTGGGTCTTAGCCCTTAACAGCTCCTTGCTGTTCTCAGGCAACTTCCAAGTCCCCTCAGGGGCCAGATCTGCCTTGGGGAACCCTGTGCCCTGCACCTGCACAGACCCATTCCATTTCTCTTAGATGGTAAAGCAGTGGGTGGAGGGGAAAGACAGCTTGGAGCGAGATGGGACCCGACTCCATCTCTTCCTGGGCCCGCCATCCCCTCTCTGAGCCTTAATGTCATCTTTATAAAATGAGGAGTAAGCCGGGCATGGTGGCACATGCCTGTAATCCCAGCACTCGGGAGGCTGAGGCAGGAGGATTGTTGTGAGTTCGAGACCAGCCTGAGCTACAAAGTGAGCTTAAGGCCAGCCTGAACTGCATAGTGAGACCCTGTCTCAAAAAGACAAAAAATAAATAAATAAATAAAATAAAATAAAATAAAATAAAATGAGGAGTAGCTGAGCACATGGTGGTGCATGCCTGTAATCCCAGTACTCGGGAGGCTGACGCTTGAGGAACCCTGTGAGTTTGAGACCAGCCTGGGCTGCAAAGTGAGTTCAAGGCCACAAGGCCAGCCTCAATTGCAGAGTGAGACCCTGTCAGAGAGGGGGGGAGGCAGGGAGATTGCTCAGTAGAACAAGCACTTGCCTGGCAAGTGCAAGGGCCTGAGGTCAATCCCTGGTTCTGCAAAAGAAAAGGAAACAAAGAAAGATGGGATAAGGGTGTTGGAAACCAGGAGGATTTGTACCAATGCATCTTCTGTAGTAATACTTTCTTTTTTTCCATTTGGTACAGGGTCTTACTGTGCAGCTCAGACTCATAGTGATCCTCCTCTTTGTAGCCTCCCCAGTGTTGGGATTGGCTCATCGTGCCCAGGGGTGGGGCCAGCATGGCAAAGGGGACCAGGAATTGGCCCCTGGTCCCTGCTCTTGCCAAAGCAGGTACTTAGTAGTAATACTTTTTTTTAAAAATGTAAATATTCATTGTATGTTTCCATCACACCTCTCTGCACTACCAACACCTAGGGTGGCAAGGACTGAATATGAACCCGTGCGTGACTTTAGCACATGGCCAGCCCCCAGGATGTCAGCCCTTTCTGTCCTTCTCCCCATGACCTCCCTCTGGCCAGTCCATTTTCTGCTGGTTGGTGATTAGTGAGGCAGCTGCCTCCTGCCGGGCCGATTTGCCCCTGAGCCTATCTCCTTCTCTGGGGTGACCAAGGCTGTGGCTGCCTCCCTCTTCTTCATTCCCTACATCCCCTGCGAGCAGGTGTCTGGGTCCGGGGGTGCTGCTGGGAGCCCACCACCTTAGAGAAGGGGCCCATGGGTCCAGACACGATCAGGTGGCAGAGGAGCCTTGGGAGCAGGAGACATCACAGTCCCGCCTGGCCCCTCAGCCCACACGGCGAGCAATGCCAAGGGGCCTGAGAGTTGGGTTGGATTAGAGGAACCCACATCCAAGTGTGGACTGAGTTAAAGAAGCCCCACAGGTCCCATGCAGGTCGCTGTTCTGCTAAGCCAAGATGATGACGAAACGCTCGGCACCCAGGAGGGACCTCAAGCTCTGCTCACAGTAACCCACACCACAGCCCTCTGGTAGTGCCAGGCTCAGAGCCACAGGTGTCCTTTGTTCCAGAGCCTGCTCCTGTCTCGTGGCAGCAAGCTGAGCTCCAGGGCAGAGGCCCTGTGTCTGCAGGTAGGCAGGGTGTCTCCATCCTCCCTGGTAGGGAGGTCCCCACCCAACGCCGCCCCAGGGCCTGGCTTTACCTTCTGTGGTGAGACTGTTAACCAAGAGGGAGGTGGCAGTGGTGTCAACCGCGATGTCCCTGTCCGAGGGGCTGCCCGAGATACTGGGGGAAGCCGAGTACAGGGCCTCATCCCGAAAGGCCTCGCACGTCCTGCCTTCCGCCTGCGGGAGATCCAGGTGCCGCTGCTGCTGGGTGTGGCTGGGCCCCAAGTAATTTAAACCTCCAGGAAGTCCCAGCTACTCAAGAGGCTGGGGCAGGAGGCCCTGCACCCAGGAGTTTGAAGCCAGCCTGGGCAACATAGCAAGATCTTTTCTCACAAAATAAACTAAACTTGTCCTGTAAGGGTCTTGCCCTATAGGGCAATCTGTCAGTTGCTTCAAATCATTCCTCAAGGAAGGAATAATCAACAGGGCACTGGCCCTCGGTTTTGGGCGTCATGTTAAACAACATCAAGGAATCAAGGTGCTGAGTGTTCTGGAAAATTCCAACAGTGAGAAGGAACTTGCATGGGATTCTAAACAGCAGACACTGGGTCACCCTCCACACCCCAGAATGATGACCACTCTGAAAAGCTGGAGGACTGGTGCCTGCCCAGTGTCACTGTGTCCTCAGCCTCCTCTAGGATCTACCTGTGGCTAAGGTCCTGCCCAGGATCTCCTCTATAGGGACCAGAGGAGTTCCTGGGGGCTACCTGCTCATGGCCAAGTCTGGAAGTACTTGTGGCTGGGACTCACACGGATTTCCAGAACCTTCTAGAACCTTCCACTGTGGTCTAGGAGGCTCAGAGCAGATGGAACACAAATCACAGATAGAGAAGACACCGAGGATTAAAGACACCTAGAGGACTGGGTGTGGTGGTGCACTGTAATCCCAGCACTGGGGGGCTGGGGAGATGGCTCAGTGAGTAAGTGCTTCCTAGACAAGAGCAAGGGCCTGAGTTCAATCCCCAGTTCCAAAACAAAAAAATCCCAGCACTGGGAAGGCTGCGGCAAGAAAACTGTCGTGAGTTTGAGGCCAGCCCAAACTATATGGCGAGACCCTGCTCAGAAATATTTTTAAAAAGGCACCCAGAGAAGAGCCACACAGGGAGGGGCCACCACCGGTCACCCAAGCTGCTCACCTCTTGGGCACAGCCATAGGCCAGCCACTCCTGGCGGTAGCGATCAAAGCCATTGGAGCACCTGCAGGGGGACAGCAGGAACAGAGATGTATGCATCAGCAGAGAAGTCCCCCTTGGAAAGCCCCCCATTAGTAGCTGCAGGCCAGGTGGCCAGGCTCCCCAAGGTCCCCTGGCAGCCATAGGCCTGTGCTGGACCCTCCTGCCCTCAGTTCTCCCTGGAGGCAGGGAAGTGTTTGCAGCATCCCCACCTTCCTGACCTGGTTCTCCTGGGTTAAGGCCACATCTGCCCAGATGTGTGTAGTGAGTCCCCCCTGGCTGGGCACCAGGGATGCACTAACACTTCCTACATGACCTTATTTATTTATTTATTTATTTGTTTGTTTATTTATTTATTTATTTATTGCGGAACCAGAGATTGAACTCAGGCCCTTGCACTTGCCTGGGAAGCGCTTATTCCACTGAGTCATCTCCCTGGCCCCTCCTCCATGACCTTTAAAGGGGAGGGGAGGGCCAGGGCCAGGCCTGAGAGGAGACACCAAGCACCTCCCTAGGAGGGGGTGGAGGCCAAGGGTGAGCCAGAGCCTCCCGCATTCTTGGCTCTTGAGCACAAGGGGAAGCCACTGAGCCCCATGTGAGCTAGGGGCATCTGCATGGAGAAGACAACATCCGGAGCTGCCAAGGCCCCGAAATAGCTCTCGGCAAGCTCACTGTGCACCAGCCGCCCACCATCCGCCCAAGGCAGGCGAGGCCTCCGCGGGGTGGAGCTGCCTGTCTGTAGCAGGATAGCTGGATTTCCCATATATCCCCTTGCTGGTCACTGTGGGGCGGGGGTCAGGGGCACTGGGGGAAGACAGGGTCTTGCTAGGCAGTTCAGGTTAGCCTTGAGCTCACTTTGTAGCCCAGGCTGGTCTTGAACTTGCCTTGATCCTCCTGTCTTAGCCTCCTGACTGCTGGGATTACAGGCGAGAGCCCCAGGCCCAGCTTTGACTCCTTTCTTTCACATCAAACTGATCTCTCCGGAGCTCAGCTTTCAGGACAGCTCTAGGGCAGCGCACACTGAGCCCTGGGCAACCATTGAGGTGAAGGCTAGCAGGAGAGAGAACCGTTTACCGGGCACCTGTGGGATGCCAGTGTGCCCAGCCCTGAGCAGCACCCTGGTCACCTCGTGGGAGCCCCACAGTGACATCAGAGGCAAGGGTTACGAGCCTCACAAGCCAATCCAGGGGCTGAGATGGGGTACAGGAAGAGCAGGAGATGCCTACCAGTGGAAGTGATGTTACCCACATCAGACCTGGCCTAGATCAGGGAGGGAACCCTTGGAGAGGAACAGCAGGACGAGGGCAGGGGAGGAGAGACACACAGGGAGACAATTTCCAGCCAGGTCATCAGCCTCACACCCCTAGTGGCACCGCCTGCCACTGACGAAGCCACAGCAGGGCAAGGTCCACACTGGAAGCCACCCTTGATGTCAAGCCCTAACCCCAACACTGCCGTGGTCCCAAGGCCAGGGAGAGGCAAGCCACTAAGAGTGTTTTGCGGGGTTTTTGGTACTGAGAATCAAACTCAGGACCCTGTGCATGGCAAGTGAGTGTTGTGCCACTGAGCTCCGGCCCCAGCCCACGACTAAGAGTTCTGCCTCCCCTCACTTACTCTGCAGTCCCCACGGCTCAGCACGCACTGGACGCTGGCTCCCCCGGTGGCAGTAGCCAGCTCTGAATTCCCAGGGCTGCCCCAGCTAAGGAGGCCTGCCTCCCCCATCACCAAGGGTCTTAACCTAGCAGATGCTCGGGACAGCACACAGCACAGTCAGACCCCCAGGGACATGGTCTCCAGGATCCCAGAGTTCGGGTGGGGAACCCTCGGGTGATGCCACAACAGATGCTGAGCTCTAGGGCTTCCCCTTTCCGTAAGAGGCCTCGTGCCTGGGAATCCCCCTTGTGGGTGTCATTCCTCTTGACCCACAGAACTGAGCTTGAATTAGGTGTCCAGTCTGGGAGGGAACAGTGCCCAAAGGGCTGTGGATAGTGGGTTAGTCCTAAGAACTTTATTCTGCCTCCCCCTGCTGGCTCCCTCCCAGGAACCTCTCTCAAGGCCCGGCCCTGGGGTGTCAGGTGCTACCTCAGTGGCCTACATCTGGCTCTGAGCTGGCGGCTCTGCCAGGTGTTGGACAAGGAGGATCCAGGCTGAAATGCAGGTGCCTGGGCTCCCACCGAGGCAGAGGCAGTTGCAGAGGACTCTGCCAGTCTATCAGGCACCTGCATGGGCCATCCCGGCATTGACATGGAGCTGGCACGAACCTCTGCAAGATGTGGCACCAGGTGCAGTTGAAGTTCAGGTCCGAGGAGACACAGGTGTCACAGCTCTGGTGCTGCAGGCAGGCTAGGGAGTGGGGAGACAGAGACAGAGACAGACAGAGACAGAGACAGAGAGAGGTGCTCAGCCTCAGGCCTTGCTGCAGCCTCTGGGCTTCCCCCAGCATGTGGGGACCTCAAGGTCACAAGTGCCACCCTCACTTGGATCCAGCCTTGGTTCTTTCCCCTTTTCTGTCCAAATGGCACCAGAGTGTACAGCCCTGAAGTGGAGCTGGGGAGCCCAAGGTCCAAACTGATCCCTGATCCCAGTCTTCTCGGTGCCACAGGGAGACAGACACTGGACCGACCATCTAATGCAAGTGACAACAGAATCAGAACTGTCCTGCGGTTCATGGTATGTTAAGGAGGAAAACTCCAGCGAGCCCTATGGATGAGCAGGTCCCACCTGGTCGGGAGGTCACATGGGAACCATGAGGGCCATCATGGGGGGCAGATGACTGTGACAACAGAATGATCCCTGGACCTGTATGGCGTGGCGTGTACAGAGGCTGCCATGGGACCCTGCAACACCTCAGGAGCAGGATGCTCCCCTCGAGCTGTTACTAGAGAAAACTAGAAAAGCCCACGAGCCTCCCATGCTTGGTCAACTTACAAATCTCTGACTTGGAGGTCACAGAGCTGGGCAGTACAGAACACTCCCCGGCTTTGCTGTGGGTGGTGTTATGGTAACCGTTGCTAGGTTACCTCTGGGCCCTGAAGCTCACTTCTGCTGAAAGCGCTGACCCTTAACTTGAACCGACAGACATCAGAGGTGATGGTCATGGGACAAGACATGCAGGCTCTCTTCCTCATGTGTCTGATCCCCCACAAGGGCAGACGCTACTCAGCTCTGCATACAGATAGTTGATTATTAAAAGGTGTTTTGCCCAGAGTCAGGGGAGGCAACACACACACACACACCTGTAATCCCAGCACTCGGAAGGCTGAGGCAGGAAGGTCACTTAAGCTTGAGGCCACCCTGGATTACTGAAAGGACTGTATCTCAGAAACGAAGAAGGAAACAAAAGCAAAGCTCAGCTAGGTGGTTCTAGCCTTTTCCATAGCTCTGGGAAGATGGCAGCATTGGGCCCAAGTTACAGATGGAAGCCGAGCCTGGGAGGTTGGGTGGCTGTGGTCTCCGGGGCTCGGGTGAGCGTGGTCTGACGCCAGACTGGGTCCATGACCGCACAACATCCCCTGCCCAGGCTCACCCCCTACTCACTGGGCAGCGGGGTGAACTCCACAGCTGAGGCACTGGAGATCTTGCTGGTGTCCAGCTCCACACGGTGGTACTCGAAGATGGTCCTGCGCCGGGTCTCTGTGGGAGGGGCAGCACCGTCCTCAGGCACAGATCATCCCAGCCAGAGGCCCCCGAGGCCTGCTGTGAGGCACAGCTCTGAGGAGCCAGGAGGCCTGCGGCCGGGCAGGGCCTGGCGCTTCAGGGGGCCATGGGCATAGCAGCCAGAGCTACCCAGTCCCACTCCACACGGGCCTGGAGGCTTTGGGAGAAGCGTGGAATGTGCGCAGGTTCCAGGGGCTTCCGGTTCTTGTTTCATTTAGGGTTTGTTTGAGGTAGAGTCTGCTCTGTAGCCTAGGCTGTCCCTGAACTTGTGCTGACCCTCCTGCCTCAACCTCCTGAGTGCTCTCGGATGACAGGAGTTCACCCCATGCCTAGCCCTGCAGATGAGGAATCTGCCAAGGTGACAGCAGACTCACTGGGTCATCCACACACAGAGGGCTCCTGTGCCACCACTGGGTACCCAAGCACTCCCTCCTGTAAAGAATCAGGGGCACCCACTGCACAGCTAAGCATAGGGATACATCCCAGCATTTGCTGCTCCACCTTGGAATGTCTCCTTTTTCCTTACACCAGGATTAAACTTTGTTGTCTGGCACCCGATCTCCCCTCCATATCTGCTGCCACCTCGGCCAGACACCTCAGAGACCAAGGCCATCCTCTGGCGCAGTGAAGGGGGGACCTACTGGCGTGGGTCACAAGAGTCCCCAGCACTTGGCAGGCCCCTGCAGCCCTGAGCCTCAAGTCTGAGCACTGTCAACTGCTACTGGTCACCCTGTCAACCATGGCCAGGCGCTGCTCTGGGCTGAGGAGACGGAGGAGCTCCACCCTAGTGGGTGTTTGTTGTTCTGGGACAGTATGGTCACTGCCTCTGAGCTCCCGGCCCAACACTGCCTGGCAGCCCCGACATCATTCCCACCCACTTTCACACTGCCAGGCTCCAGTGCCAACTCTCCATGCCATTGTCCAGGGCCTCTCCACTCCCTCAGCGGCCCCCCGGCCTGGGCTGAGGCCTCTCCTCCCAGGGTCATCCCAGCTTCCCTTGCTTTTGCCCTCAGCAGAAACAGGACAATAGGGACATGGGGGCATTGATATCCAGGGGCTGGATGGGCTTGGGAGCCCGGGGGTGGTTCCCAGGCTCTCTTTACTATCCCCACCTCCAGGGTAGAGCCAGGGCCATCCTTCCTGCCAGGGATGATGACACATGCCAAGGCAGCCTCCCCAGAACTCCTGCATGTGGGCCGGGTGGCTTCTAACAAGATCCAGACTTGCACTCCCTCCCTCCTCCTGTCCCCAGCAGATCCTGGACTTGCTGTCACCTGGGGGACAGCAAGAAGGAGTGGGAGGACAAAGGTCCACGTGGCCCTGGCAGTGCCCGCAGGAGCTCCGCCCAGGCATGGGCTTGGTCAGAGAGGAGATGGGCCAGGAGCTACAAGGCGCCAAGGAGTCAAGCAGTTTTGCCTTGTGTCACAGTAGAGAAACTGAGGCCAGCCATACAGAGAAACCTGCAAGTGGATTCAAGTTGGTGCAACACTTTAAGATTCACCAAACCCCTCCTGTCCTTCCAAAGGAAGCACTTAAGGCAGGTGTGGCAAGCCGAAAGCACGCGTGCAGCATGGTAGCCGGCTGTTTGCACCATTTAAAGCTCCGAGAGGTTTGCCGTTTCCAATCTGCGGTACCTAAATGAGCAGGTTCCCAGACTCCCAGTTCTGCTCTACTGAACTCCTCACATAGTACCCGTGAGTGATGGCCTCTCCCTGGGGGCCCTGCCGTACCCCCTCTACTTGGTGGCACCCAGAAGCAACCTCAGGCTGCAAGTGAATCATCTCAGGTGACCTCATAACTTTCTGGGGTGCAGAGGTCACAGTCTCCCCTTTTGGCAAAGAGGAAAAGAGAGACCAAGGAGGGACACACACACACACACACACACACACACACACACACACACGGCCGCACACATGGGTTTCTGGTGTTGGCACCTCCATTCTGGGGCTGGAACACATGGCCTTCACAATGACCTCCATCCTCAGCTCTTTAATTTTTTTTTTTTATCTTGAGACAAGGTCTCTCACCAAGTTGACAAATCACCCGAGATAACTTGAACTTTGGATCCCTCTGCCTCAGCCTTCCAGGTGGCTGGGATCACAGTGCACTGCCACGCCCCATTCACAGATTTTTTTTTTTTTTTCCAAATGAGAAAGCACCTGGCCAAGGCGAAGGAAGGGCCATATTTTTGTAACTCCTGTGCCCAGCAGGCCACCAGGCCCACCCACGGGAAGTGGGCCTGGGGGCTGGGGAGTGTTGTGGCCTGGCTTGCACAGCGTACCCTGGCTTCTGTGCCCAGGAGCCATGTGTGTGCTGGGAAGCCACCCCTTGAGCACCAAGATGCCATGAGGGAAGCATGTGAAGCCCAGCTGTGCCCTCTCCTGCCCTGCACACACCCACCCCCTCAGGACATGGCCCCCACTGAGCTCCACAAGCCCCAGCGCCACCTGTCACGCTGCTAAGTCAGTGACTCCTCACTCTCCTGACCACCTGCTGGGCCTGAGACTTGGAGCTCCCCAAGCAAGCTCAGCCAGGAGAGGCTGAGGCAGGAGGATGGCTGCAAGCTCAAGACCAGCCTGGGTTACAAAAGGCGTTCAAGGACAACCTGAACTGCATAGTGAGTCCCTATAAAAGCCAAAACGAAATAAGAAACAGCAATGAATGGTGAAGCATGAACGAATGGGTTGCAGCCTGCCTGAAATCTTTGGTGAGCTTTTCTACTGGGGCTGCAGCCCAGAGGGAGCTGCTTCTGCTCCCTGCCCAGCACAGTGGGTGCCTTTCTCAAATGGGTCATCTCCAGGCAGACAGGAAAGCGAGACGCTTGCCAGGTTCTCAAAGTTGGGGGTGCACCCCAGCCATGGCTGCTGCGGGAGATGGTCAGGTATTCCCCAAAACTAGGCGTTGGGCCAGGGAGGCAATGTGTCCCTGGGCGGAACCAGCGCACGCCCACGGCCAGCTGGTCTTTGTTTGAGGGCAGGCTCTGGTAATGGGTTTAGTTTTCATAAACACAATCTTCAGCGTCCCTGCCTGAGAGTATCGCCTTAAGATTCTTCTCCAACATCTGGGGCTCACCAGGGACAGTGACGTCCATCTGCAGGGCCAGCATGGGCACGGCCCCAAGTCCTGGTTCTGGTACCGAGACCTTCTGTTTTTTCTTTGCTCCCAGGAGGTCTGATCCCGATGACCCATGCCTGTCAAGTCCTTTTGGGGGCTTAGCACCAAGGTGCAGGCCTGTTTCTGTCTGCATCTCAGGGACAGAGTGACACAGAAGGGCCCAGATGGATGATTGCGGCACAAGAACATCGGGCAGGGACTAGTGAAACAGCCTCCATTCACCGATTTCTTTGCTTCTTTTCTTCGTTTTATGACCACGACTCTGGCCCCTCAGGGATGGCTCCCCGCTCTCCTCTCTTATCCTCACCAGGTTTATCTTCTCCCTTTTTTATTTATGTTTCCCTTCCTCTTTAGAAAAATTATTTATTTACTTTTTGAGACAGAGTTGTGCTATGTAGTGCAGGCTGGCCTTGAACTCACTGTGTATCCCAGGCTGGAGGTGAACTCATAGCACCCTCCTGCCTCAGCTTCCTGAGTGCTGAGATGAGAGGCATGAGCCACACATACACGACTGGTCCCTCTCCCTCTGCAGCCAGCTTGGGGGCCTCCACCACCTCACCAACAGCCTGGCACAGGCCACTCACACACAGCTGGCCCAGAGTTGGCTCTAAAAGGGCAAGTTGTGGAGAATGTGGAGGCCCAGTGTGTTAGGGCCATCTAAAGGCATTCCAGGGCCAGCCCTGGATCAGGGCAAAGCATGGAGCCCTTGGTGAGCAGAACTTAGCTGGTTGTACTAATTCAGACTGTTGGTTTTCACATAAGGTGTGCTCAAGTGTTTTTTCTTGTTGTTGTTGTTTGTTTGTGTGTTTTGTTTTTTGTGAACTGGGGATTGAACTCAGGCCCTTGCACTTGCCAGGGAAGCACTTATTTTACTGACCCATCTCCCCAAGGTCCCTCGAGTGGGTTTTACGCTGCTCGTAAATAGAGTCAAGGAAGTGACCCTGGCACCCAGCTGTCCTTCATCTGTTCACGCATGTGCAGGCCACCTTGGACATCTCAAGCACCTCTAATGCTGTCTCTGTCTCTCTTTCTCTGCCTCCCCCTCCCGTATTGTTTTGGAATTTTGAGATAGAGTCTCCATGTGCCCCAGGCTGGGCTTGAACTCATAGTGATCCTCCTGCCTCAGCCTCCCACATGCCAGGATTACAGGTGAGTACCAGGACATCAGGCAATAAGGATTCTCTCTACAGATGTTCTGCAGAGGGCAGTGATGGTGAACCAAGGCCAGGCTGGGGAGGGAAACACTGGGAGCCGAGGGGGGGTCCCAGACAGGATTCAGGGGCTCAGGGAGAGGGGCAGGCCTGGACCAAATCCACCCCTCATATGGCAGGGAGGAGCCCAGCTGGGTATGAGCACAGAGGCACCACCCACCCAGGGCGTGGGCAGTGGGAAGATCGAGGAGACGACATCCTGCAGCGTGGGCTGCCCTGAATCGGCTAACCACAGCTCTTTGGGGTTTGCTGCTATTTGCAGCTCAGCGGGATCCAGACGAAGCCCCTGGCTCAGGCTGGATGGCACATGTAGGGGGGCCCGACGCCCTTGCACAGGATGGCGCTTCTCTGGAAAGCATGGCTGAGCCGGGCTTATTTTATCTCTGCAGTGTTACAGATCCACTGGGCCCAGCCCCTCCACTGCCGCATGCCCCATTTTCAAATCTGACAGCAGTGAGGACGCTGTCCCAGAAAAACTCACGAATGTCACTGCACCCCCCGCACCCGCTCTCACTACGGCAGCTCTGGTTTTAGAGCTCCAGGTCCCCTAGAGTCCATGCCTCGTGTACCCCACTGACAGCTCCCAAGCCCAGGTGGCACCAGGCCCTGCTTTCCACAGAGTCGCAGAGAACAGGGTGGCCTCAGCAGGGCTCCTGGCAACTCTGGTCCTGTTATTATTTTGAGTCACAGCCCCGCTTCAGGGGCCGCCCTGAGTAGCCCCAAGGGCTCCCACCTCGGCTGCCCTCCTACCCCACAAACCCCCACGCAATCTGCCCGCCCCTGGAGCTGGCCTCCTCTTCCTCCTCTGTCCAACAGCTGGGTGTGACCCAGGCTTCTGATGCAGAGCACCTTGCCCTCCGGAAACAACATAAAGCGAATGCACTTGGGGCTGCAGGGGTAGACAGAGTTGAGCAGGAAAGGATCCATTCCCTGGCTGGAATCAGGGTGGGCACCACTGCACAGCCCAGGGTGGGTTCGAGTAAGAAAGGCTTGATGTGGGGGCCTCACCCCAGCACTGTGGGAGGCTGAGGCAGGAGCACACCAAAGTTCAAGTCTAACCTGGGCAATTCTGACATTTAGCAAAACCTTATCTCAATTTTTGTTTTTGTACTGGGAATTGAACTCACTACCTTGGACTTGCCAGGCAGGCACTGTGCCACTGAGCTATATCCCTGGCCCTCAAAATTAAACATAGAAAAAGGGCTAGAGATGGAGCTTAATGTGAAGGCCCTGGGTTCAATCATCAGTACAAAGAAAAAGGCTCACTGGGATTGAAATTAGAAAGGTCCAGGTCTCAGTTCTCTCCTCCCTAGCTGTGTGTCCACAGGCAAGTTGGGTACATTCTCATTTGTTTGTTTATTTACTTATTTATTTTGGCTTTTTGAAACAGGGTTGTGCTATGCATCAGCCTGGCCTTGAACTCACTGCATAGCCCAGTCTGGATTTGAACGCATGGTAATTCTCCTGCCTCAGCCTGCCGAGTGCTGGGGTGACTGGCGTGCACCCTACCGAGGCACGTGTGCTCCTTCAGCATGGTGCAAATGTGCAGGCTGCTCTCACCTCAGGGGTGGAGGGAGCAGAGCTAATGAGAAGCCGCAAAGCTGGAGCCTGGGGCATAGGACTCCAGTCAGCATGCCAGGCAGACAGTAAATTGGCCTTCCGGTACCCTTGCCCTCTGGCAATACCCTGCCAGCATGAGCTGGACCCAGTGACTTGCTGCTATCCACAGGACAATGCAGAAGTCATTAGAACTCTGCTGGGAAGATCTGGCTTCCGTCCTCCTGCTGTCTTGCTTGTTAGGTCAGGAGCAGAGCCCTGTGGTGAGCCTTCCTGAGAGAGGCTCTCAAGGCAAGAGCCAAGCAGCCCCTTTGAGGACTTGAGTCCTGCTCCTGGAAGCAGGTCTCTTCCTCCCCCTCAGCTATCCCGGAATAGTGACCCTGGCTGACACTTTAATCACAGCCTGCGAAAGACACCCAAATCCTACTGTGCTTCCCAAGCCACAGAAACTGACTGAAGACACTTACTATTTCTGGCCACTTAATTTTTGGAACTATTTGTTACACAGCAGTAGCTGACTAATACACTGTTTGGGATGTTTTCTTTTTGATGCTGAAGATGGAAGCCAGGCCTCCACCTGCCAGGCAATTGCGCCACTCTGAGCCCCACCCCACCCCTCTCCAACTATTTTCTCCTGTGGGTTTTGGCTTTGGCAGAGCCCCCACAGACTGATTTATAGAAGGGCTAACTCCAGGGACAGGGTCTGGGCACAGAGGTGTAGGACAGGGAAGACTATAACCTTTCCTTTCTGTCAGTACTGGGGGGGACTGCACACTGAGCTACGCCCCAAGCCCTTTATTTTTTATTTTGAAAGTCAATCTCAGGGGCCAAGGAGATGGCTCAGTAGAATAACTGCTTCCCTGGCAAGCACAAGGTTCTGAGTTCAATCCCCGGTTCCACCAAAAAAAAAAAAAAAAAAAAAAAAAAAAAAAAAAAAAAAAAAAAAAAAAAAAAAAAAAAAAAAAAAAAAAAAAAAAAAAAAAAAAAAAAAAAAAAAAAAGAAAAGGCAAAAAAAAAAAAAAAAAAAAAAAATGAAGCCGGGCGTGGTGGCGCATGCTTGTAATCCCAGCACTCGGGAGGCTGAGGCAGGAGGATTGTTGTGAGTTCGAGACCAGCCTGAGCTACAAAGTGAGCTTAAGGCCAGCCTGAACTGCATAGTGAGACCCTGTCTCAAAAAGACAAAAAAAAAAAAAAAAGAAAAGAAAAGAAAGTGGGTCTCAATAAAGCACCAGGCAGGGCTCAGAGCTACTACAATCCTCCTGCCTCCCCCTCCCAGAGTGCTCCTCTATGGCCAGCAAAAACTCTAATTTTTTTCTCTGCATCTTTTTATATCTTTTACATTTTGGACCAGCTATATTTTCACCGGTTCAAGCCTAGCCTGGGCCATGACTCCGCCAGACCTGTAGCAAAATGAAAAGCCTCCTCTGACTGCAGACTAGGCTTTGAAGCAGGAGAGAAAGCCGTGACCCCTAAAATGACAGTGTTGCAGGGGGTCCAGAGAGGCAGCTCCCCTTCTATTCTTCAACCATTTTACAGAGGAGGCAGCTAAGGCTGAGACAGGATATGGTTCTCAGAAGGACAGAGTTTGAGGCCATCCCCACAGGCTGGTGGTCCAGGTCCCCTCCCCAAGACTCACCTGGCACATCCGGAGATGGCTTGAGGACCATGAAGGCATCTGACAGGCCTGCTTTCACCGGGTGCTGGGAGGAGCTGATCTCCTGGACAGACATGGGGATCTGTGGCAAGAGAAAGGACTGCGTCTTCCCAGAGTCCTCTGCGACTTGGACTCCACAGAGCTCAGAGCCACCTCTTAGAGCACTCAAGGAAGAAGCCGGGAGCGTCCACTTACACCTTGATTCCACGCCGTCCCCACACTGCGGCATCTGCCAAGTCTGGGGACAGCTCCGAGTCACCGGCACTCACCTCTTTGTAGCCAAAGATAATGCGGCCATCGCGGTGCAGAGACACCTGGAACGTGAAGCTGCCCCTGTCCTCGCAATCCTGAAGATAGATGTGGTCCCACTGCACCACGAAGATCGTTCCTGGGAGGGAGCAGAGCCTGGCTGGGCAGGGGATGGGGGTGGGGGTGGGGGTTGGGGCAGGCAGGGAGCCAAGCAGGGTGGCAAGGATTGCTGCACTGGACTGAGGGGAGTGATGGGGACGTCCGGTCACTTTCTGTCCCTGAAGCACAACTCTCGGCATCTGCAACTTCCAGGATGAGAGGTTTATTTCGGCTCCTGGTTTGTTTGTTTGTTTGTTTGTTTGTTTTTTGGTGGAAAGGGAGATTGAACTCAGGCCCTTGCCAGTGAAGTGCTTATTCCACTGAGCCATCTGTCCGGCCCCTGGGCTCCTGTTTTAAGGGCTTCAACTCATTTATAGCAACTCACAACCTTCCAGCTAGAAAGCAGGGAGCAAAGGGAGGAGCCATTTCAGGCCCCACCCCTTCCTGAGGCTCCGCACAGCACTTGCCAGAAAGTTTAGCTATAGCAACCCACGAGGACGGTGTTTGGGGTTTATTTGCTTCGTGACTCATTCTGTGTAGTTCAGACTGGCCTTGAGCTCATGAGGAAGCTCAGGCTGGCCTTGAATTCACAGCGCTCTTCCTGCCTCAGCTTCATAAGTGCTGGGATTACAGGCGGGAGCCACCACACTTGGCTTCTATCACCTTTGAAAGGCCCTGCCAATGAGTCGGGGAGGCCTTGGGGGCTGGACCTTAAGACACAGGAATAAGAGATTTCTCTGTCCTCCCTGGGAGGACGCAGTGAAAAGACACAAAAAAGGTCCCTGACTTTTATAACTTCACCTCCTCCAAGAGCCAGGCCCTTATGACTCATCTCCTTAAGCTGGGGGGAAGCAGGCAGTGGAGTTGGGGACAAGACGCGGAGCGCCTCCAAAGGGGCCGGGCCAGGCTTCTCTACCAGCGCTGGCCCTGGCGCTCAGGGTTCTGCCTCACCATTGTCAAAGTAGGCCACGGTGGAGTTGTCCGAGTAGCCGGGGTTGAAGTTGGCCATCAGGGGCGCCACGTACTGCGTGGCTGTGAGCATGCGGTGGATCACGTCGCCCGTGAAGAGGAAGCCTGCAGGGGCGGGGGTGGTGCAGACGGGAGACCCAGAGGGGCCGGCGATTGCCTCAGAGGCAGGAGCTGAGGGTGCACCCCACGCCTTGTCCCCTTCCCATTGGGACCCTTGGTCTGGGGTGCTTGGATCTAAATCCCCAACCCCCATCAAAGAAGGTCCCGCCAGTGCCCTGTGTGCGTCAACCACCTGCCAAAGCTAACTAGAGAAGCCCTGGGAACGGGGTCTCCAGGGAGCCTTCCCAGGCCCCTCCCAGCGTGGGCTGCTGCCGCAAGCCTTACCTCCAGTTGCTATAGTGATCTGTCGCAGAGGATGCCCATAGAAAGGGAACTCGAAGGACAAGACCACTCTCTGTGAGGACAGGGGAGCTTTAGTCAGACAGAGCAGGAGCTGCACCTGCAGGGCCCGGTGAAGCAAACCCTCCCGCCCCCCCTCCCCCGGGGCGGGGGACACTCACCGCCGCCTGCCGGTGTGCGTTGGACAGGATCCCGTGCACCCGCACCTGGGTCTGGTTGGCCTCAGCTATCTCCACCCATAGCTCCCGGCTGCGGGGCTCTCGGGGGCCATAGATGCGGGAGACATAGTAGCTGTGGTTGTCCTCCTGCAGGGACAGACAGGGCCACAGGGGTGAGGGGCCAGAGGCCTGGGAACCACCTTTGTCGGCCCCACTCAGATTTCCAGGGGCCAGAAGCCATTCCTCTCTCAGGGCGCTGGATCCATGGCCCAGGTGGCTAGCCTGGCCACGGACCCTTCCATCCCCTTTGACCTCAGACGCTGCACCCCTAGTCTTCAGCGGGTGAGGCCCTGCCAAATCTGCCCTTGCTGGGCAGGGTCCCAGCCCCACAGCAGCCAGGACACCTCCCCTACAGCCTGGGTGCTTCAAGGGTCCTCTTGGGGCACAAGGGGAACCAGACAGAATACGGAACCCCTGTCCCTGGGGGAGCATTAGAGGGAGCAGTGTGGCACTCTGTGCCTGTCCATTCCCCATGGGGGCAGGGTAAGCTGGGTGCATCCTACAGAGGGGCACTTGGGCCCTGGGCATCTGGGTCACTAGTGGGCTGCCTGCTGCCCAGGCAGCCTTGCCCTGAACCCAGCATGACCAAGACTGACGGCTGTCCTCACTGTGGGGAGCTGACATGGCCTAGGGACAGGGGACCTGCTCAGGAGCCAAGCAAAAGGGGGAGGCGGTGCAGGAGGGCGGGGTGCCTGCTGTCTTTCCCTCTTCAAAGCTCAGCCTGTGTCACCTCCTTAGTCACCTCCTGCCCTGTGAGGATGCCCACTCCTTCCGAGAGGCCTCCTCTTTATCTCATGTTTCCTGGAGTCCTCCAGGGTCCCCTGCTTCCATGTCACGTGAGCCAGGTTGGTGGGACGGATGGCTTCATTGTGAAGGGTGCCACCGTCGTCAGGGTGAGGGAGAGGGTCGATCTAAGGATGCTGTGCCTACCACAGTGCCATCCACTCCCAACACAAACATCATTGACAGGCCCACACCTGTGATCCCAGTGCTCAGGAGGCTGAGGCAGGAGGATCGCTGCTGTTTGTTTTGAACTACACAGCAAGATCCTTCCTCAAAAAGCAAGTGCATGAAAGGGTTGATGTCAGCCTCACGTTGTAAAGAAGCTAAGTGGCCTCCAGCCTGACCTTCACGTGTCTGACATGCTTCGACCAGAGGGACGACAGAGGTCCCCGCCTTGCCCTGGCTTGAGGTCCTTGTGTGCATGGTTCCCCAGAAGCTTGTGGGGAGCTGAGCCCTAGGCGTGGGCCAGGCTCGCTCTTTTGCCCCTTGGGGGACAAGCTGGCTAAGAGACCAGCCCAAGGCTTTAGCAGCAACTTTGAAAGAAGTCAAATTTAATGACTTGTCCTTTGAATCTTTTTCCTGTGCCTTCCTCCTGCCCAGAATGCACACATGATGGCTGGTGTGAGGACGAGAAGCTGCCTCCTCCAGGGATGGTGGGGTAGAAAGCTGGGTAGAGCCTGGCCTTTGATGACGTGCTCCCTAAGTCTGGTTCAGCTATCTGAAATAAATCTTCCCTGACCCTTGTCTGGCCACCACCAGCGCCTGCTCCTTTCTGGCTATAGTCTGTGCCCCAGAACTACTGGGCTTCCAACCGCAGGAGCCTCTTCTTCCTGTCAAAGCCCGAATGAGGACTCGGCTGTTGTGCCTACTTCCATCCAGACTGCATGTCCCTCGGTGGTGAGTTCGTGATCTTGTCACCAAATACCTGGCCAGCAGCAGGGAGGCCCCACCTCACCCCGTCTTGCAGCCAGAGTGAAGAAGCCAGGGCAGGGTCTTGCTGCCTAGCTGCTTCTGGATTCCCACTGACTGCAGCACCAGGCGGAAGCCACGCGGTGCCTCTGTGAAGCCCAAGCAGATGGGGATATGGGATGTGTGTCTCGCTGGCTGGTTCCTCTGCAACCTCTATGTCACATGAAGACAAATGGCCTGGTCCTGCTACCCCACGGCAGACCACAGGCCATACTCTTGGCCTTGCTCTGCCTTACTGACTGCCACAGCATTTCCTGTGGCACAGGTGTGTCATGGTGTTCTAATGCCATCAAGACCTGACCTCAGGCGTCCACCTTGATGACCCTGTCTATCTTGAAGCTCCCAGAGGGTGCGTGGTCTCCCCCCTTTGGCAAGGTCGGACGGAGTCGCCAGCCTCCTTGTGCAGCATGGGGGGATTAAATATCCACATATGCGTGTCAGGGCCACGCTCAAACCACTTCCAACCACAGCTGAGCTCCCTGCCAAGATGCGGCGGGGCCTTGAGTGAGTGCAGCCACCAGCAGCAGAACATGCTGGCCCACTACAGGGTTGGCTCGGGTCCCAGACAGGCCCCCAGGCGCCTTCTCTGATGCAGGAGGCTCTGATGACCCAAGACAGCAGAGCCGGAGCCACAGCTACTCAGAGCCCCACCCAAGGACAGCACTCGGAGGCAAGGAGAAGGTGACTGAGAGGGCTCCACGCCATACGCAGTGGGGACCAGGTCGGGGAGGAGCCCAGGACGGCAGACGGGAGGAGCTGCGAGCTGGCATTCGCAGAGCCACGGCCTCCAGCTAGGCATCGCGTGGGCATCAGCACCGCTCCGGCAGCCCTTGAGGAGGACTACTATTCCTCTTCCCGGATGGGGAACCAAAGCCCATGGTCACTGCACCATCCAGAGCCAGGGCCATCCTCAGGGGGGTGCAGCATGACGGTGGCAACTCGACCGGCATGAACTGAGGGCTCCTGGGGACTTCCGGGTGTGTCCTGGTGGCCAGGACAGGGTCACTCTGGAGGCTGTGTCTGGCCCCAGGCCTCCTCTTCCCTAGCACTATTGCCTGCATGAACTGGTCAGTTTCCTCTGCCAGGCCTGCCCTTCCACTACAGACGGAACCCCTGAAACCATAAGCCACATCCAGCCTCTCCCCCTCTAAACTGCGTTTCCAGGCCGGGCGTGGTGGCACAGGCCTGTAATCCCAGCACTCGAGAGGCTGAGGCAGGAGGATTGTTGTGAGTTCGAGACCAGCCTGGGCTACAAAGTGAGCTTAAGGCCAGCCTGAACTGCATAGTGAGACCCTGTCTCAAAAAGACAAAATAAATAAATAAATAAATAAACTATGTTTCAGTGTCAGGAAAGCGGCTGACTCAGCTCCCCTCACAGATAGCAACCCTTCCCTTGGCAAAGACTGGTTTTCGCCTTCCAATAATCAGCCTCCCCTTTTGAAAGTTTATTTGTTTATTTGATCCAGGGTCTTGCTATGCATCTTGGATGCATAGTGATCCTCCTGTCTCAGCCTCCCCTGCTCTGGGGTTACAGGCGTGCGCCACCACCCCCAGTTTCGGTGGCCGGCCCGGCATAGGGCCAGCAAGCAGTATGGGGAATTGAACCCTGGGTCCTTGAGCATGCCAGGCAGGCACTTAGACTGCTAAGCTATCTCCCCAGCCTCAGCCTCCCCTTAGTAGAAGAAGCTACCCCAGGACTCCTCATACTGTTCAACCAAAGGAACACAAGCAGAATGACAGCTCGTAGGAGGATTGAATTGCTCTCCCCATGCCTAGTGGGGACAGACACAGGTGTGATGGCAGCTGAAGTCACCATTTTAGACTTGTGCCCATGGGCACAAAGGGCAAAACGACCAGATTGGGGGCACCAGGTCCCAGTAGCCCGGAGACGCTGCACCAACCCTTGCGCTCACGCTCTGACCTGTGGGCAAGGATGTCTCTGCTATCTAAGGGCCTTGTCAGCCCGGCACGGGTCACAGTGCCTCTGCCTGCATACTACCAAGCACAAGCCTGGCCGTGGCTGTATGACTGCAGCACACTGAGGAGGCCGTGCACACAAGGAGTCCAGGAGCCCCAGCGCCCATCACCACACACACTCCAGGCACCGTGGGCTGGAAGACACTGGGAGACCTGCCGTTTAGATGGGTCTGCAGGAGCCAGGCCACCAGGCAAGTCCACCCAAGGGGGCTGCCACCCTCGTGCAGGCAGGCGATGGAACATGAATTTCAAATAGTTCTGCCCCCGAAATCCTTTCTGCTGGTGAATGCTGTGTGCTACTCGGTATGCAGATCACACAGAGACGGGGCAATCCAGGAGGGAGGGCAGGGAAGACTCGCGTGCTACCTCTCTGCTGCACTCAGCCAACTGAGCAGCTCAGGGGATCCCTAGGGTTCCATGGAGCACGATGTGAAAACCGCTGCCCCCGAAACCGAGCAGATGGGCCGCGGCATCAGTCAGAGCCCAGCCCCAAACCGCCTATTCAGCTGAATGCAGCAGCGCGCCCTGCAATCCCGTCAGCATCCAGATGGTGAGGCTCGGCTGGTGCGCATCCAGGAGCACAAGCTGGAGTTGTGGCGTGAGGGAATGCCGCACTGATGCCATACTCCCAGCACTGGGTTCCTTACTGCAGAGCAGGTTGATAGAAGCTGGGCATCCCTGTGTTCTCTCTCCTGCACACACCTGAGTGGCCTTCACTGCTGAGGCCCCTGAACTTGGACTTTCAGCACCAGAACTGGGAGCTAAATAATCCTTTACTGGGCCAGCCAGATAGCTCAGCGGATTAAAGTGCCAGTTTAGGCAAATGCAGCGGTTGGAGATTCAAACCCCAACCTGCTGTGCTGGCCCTGCCCCCAGGGTGCACTGAGACGGCAATTGAGACTGGGCATGGTGGCGCGCATCTGTAATCCCAGCACTTAGGAGGCTGAAAACAGGAGAATCACTACAAGTTTGATCTGTGTTGTGAGACCCTGTAGACCCTAAACACAAATAAATAAATAATCATTTACTTTTTTTTTGTGGTACCAGGACTTGAACTTGGGACTTTGCACTTGCCAGACAGGTACTTATGCTGCTGAACTATCCCCAGCCCTAATGCTCTATTCTCTTAATCATTTGACCTCGGGCATTCAGTTACAGCAACAGGAAACTATCAGCTCTGCCACCCTTGGGAGTATTTAAACCTTGGGGTAAAATAAAGTCAGACAGGAAGCCTTCTCCATTGGCGGGGGATGCTGGTGGGAATGTAGTCGGTGTAGCCACTGTGGAAGCCCTGGGGGCGGGGGCCCTTGTGACCCAGGTGCTCCCCTTCAGGTATCTTCCGGAAACAGTTGAAGTCATTGTACCACGATGATGCACGGATGTCCGTGTTCCTAGAAGCATAATTCCTGAGCTAGTCTTGGAAACAGCCTGTCTACCCACCAACAGAGGAATGGGTAAGGCAAGTGTGGTGTTTATACACACTGGCATACTACTCTGCCATGAAGTTGAGGGCGCACCTCGAGGCCATAATCTTAAGTGAAATAAATCACATACACACAAGTCTAAATATGAAGCTGGGCATGGTGGCGCCCCCCCCCCCCGTAATCCCAGTACTCAGAAGGCTGAAGCAGGAAGATCGCTATGAGCTTGAGGTCACTACAAAGTGACCTCAAGGCCACACTGGACTCCATGGCAAAACCTTGTCTCAAAAAACAAAACTAGAACAATGTGCAGGCTGGCCTCAAATTGGCACGCCTCCTGCCTCAGCTTCCAGAGTAGGTGAGCTAACCCACTGGGCTTGTCTAATTTGCACGCCAACTCCATGCGGCATTCTTGGACTTGCTTTATAGACAAGAAAACCGTTTTGGGGTGACTTGACTCTGAAGGATGCCACCTCAGCCTTCCCATGCTGCTGTAACAAAACCCTTTTAATGTGGCAACTTAGAAACAACCAAAATCTACTGCTCCTGATTTTAAAGGCTGGGAAATTCAACATCAAGGCCCCGAAAGATTCAGGATGTCCTGGCCTGGGGATGGCACTTTCTTGACACATTTCCACATGGAGAAAAGGCCAACAAAGCTCTGTCAAACCTATTTGCTAAGGGCACTAATCCTACTTTTGAGGGTCCCACCTCTCTGCCCCCATCACTCCCTAGAGATCCCAGCACTATATAGGAACGGAGGGGGACCCACATTCACATCGCAGCAGGCGCCCCCGCCTTCTCGGCCACCACACTGTCCTGGTCTGCCTGGGCCCCTGGGGTCTTCTGGGATACTAGATCCTCGGTCTTAAGACCAAGGCATCCTGGGAAAGCCAGGATGGTGGTTGCCACGGACCAGCGCCTCCCACAGCACTCACGGGTGACTATGGTTCCCAGGCACGGCCAGGCCTTGGTCACGTTGCTATTCAGCATCTCAGCCATGCCAGTTAGGCTACAGAACCCGCACCAGGCTCTGGAGAATGGGCTCAGAGGCATTAGGAGATTTTCCCAAGACAAAGACAAACAATTCGGTTTTAAAGTGGGCCAAGAAAGAAGTAGAGAGAGCCCTTGAATAGGCACACAAAAGGCCAACTTGCTCTGCGTCATTTGTCATTACGGAAACCCAAATGACAGCCACAGTACGGCGTGGCTTTGCTCCCACTGGGATGGTTATAATTAAAAAGAAGCAGGCAAGGCAGGAGTGCTGGCAAGGGCCAGAGACCGTGGAGCCCTCCCTGGTGACTGCGGGTGGCAGTGGCTCACGGCTGGGGGTGCAGCCCTTTGTATCTGAGTGGCCTGACGGGCTGCGCTGGGACAGACAGCGCAGGAAGGGTGTTCCTGGACAAGCTCGGTCACGGCCTTAGATGATCTATCCGCAAAAAATGGGGCTACCGTGCAATATGCAGATGGTCCTATTCATTCTCCTTCTCTTAACAGGCTCAGGGGCCTTTGGTTTGATTTAAATTTCCTGGCCAAAAGGGTGTATGGAGTCTCAAAGTCTAGGGCCAATTACTGTCCCCGAAGTTCTCTGCAAAGGATTTGTTTTGGCCCCAGGTGCCCACTCGTTCGGCGGGGTGCATGTAGCCTGCCAGGCCCTGCCTGCCACAGCTGCACAAGGTGTCCTCCCACTGCCCCAGGTTTAACTGCCTGCACCAGCTCTGAAGCCCCGACATAGCTGTGGACAAGGCCCCAGCGTGACTCCCAAGGAAAAAAATAGGGCTGGGGAGATGGCTCAGTGGAATAAGCACTTCCCTGGCAAGCACAAGGGCCTGAGTTTGATCCCCGGTTCCACAACAAAAAAAAAAAAAAAGGAATAATCTCCAAGGAAAAAATATGGCCGAACTCCTGCTCCTAGGGGCAGGAGCCATAGGCTTCTGATACGCTAGCAACCTCCCTCCCCAGAACCCGCTTCAGGACCTGAAACATCTATCAGGGTTACATAACTGAGTATCACGGTGTGGTCGTAGGGTCCTAACCCAGGCCTTAGGACCTATTCAAAGGCCCATCAGATATCTACCAAATCAGCCAGACACAACACCCAGGGATGGCCAGGCGCCTCAGGGAAGTGGCCACTTCTTTTTTTTTTTTTTTTTTTTTTTTTAATGTGTTTGCTACAGGGTCTACAGGGTCTCACTACGTAGATTGGACTCGTAGTGATCTTCCTGTTTTCAGCTTCCCAAGAGCTGGGATTATAGGCACGTACTACCATGCCTAATCTCAATTACAGTCTCAGGGTGCCCGGGGGGGGGCACATGCCTGACATCAAACCCCAGCTGACGCACTCTGCCTGAGCACACACTTTAATCCGCTGAGCTATTTGTCCAGCCCTCGCTTATGTTCTTCTTCTTTTTTTCTTTTTCTTGGCAGAACTCAGGCCCTTGCACTTGCCAGGGAAGTGCTTATTCCACTGAGCCATCTCCCTGGCCCCATCGCTTCTATTCTTTTAATAGAAAGAAGAACCCATAAGATTATTATGGGAACCCAGGTGCAGTGGCACACACCTGTAATCCCGGCACTGGGGAGGCAGAGGCAGGAGGATGCCTTCTGAGTTTGAAGCCAGCCTGCACTGCATAGTGAGAACCTATCTCAAAGAAAAATAAACCAAAAAAGAAGGAAAAGAAGTTGGATATGCATCCTTTTCTCCTAGAGCAAGGGTCCTACCTGGCCTCTGCCACGGGACTCAGACTGAGAGCCCATGACGAACAAATGGGCCTCCAGGTACGCTTACTTTACTTCATTATTTTGAGACAGGGTCTCATTTCATGTAGTCACCTTGGCCTTGAACTCACTGGCCCTGAAATGGAGGAGACCTTCCTGCCTCAGCCTCCCCAAGTGCTTGGACTACAGGTGGGTGCCCCCTATGCTGGGCAAGAGCTGCTTCTTCTAAACCTCTGTGCTGCCCACGTGCGGGTAAAAGGCTAGGACTCTGACTCTCAGTCCTCAGTCACTGCCCCCCACACACACCCAAAGAAGACCAGCCACAGGAATGGCAAAGCCCAGGTGTGAGGTGGTCGTGGTTCCAGTGCGCTCACATGCGTCAGCAGGAGCCCTGGGGCACCTGCTCCCCCACCCCATGGACAACCTGTGGAAGGTGTGGAGGGGGTGGGGGTTCCTGTTCCACAGAGGCTTCCATCCAAGCCCTCCGAAGCCCTTCTATGGGCCAGAAGTTCGCTCTCATCTATGCCCTTGGAGGGGCACTATGCCCGCCATGTACTGGCAAGGGGCTCTGTCCCCCACACACCCTTCTGCTTTTCCTCCCACCCTCAGCCTTTGCCACTGCAGACCTCTGGGTCCCCCACAGCTGGATGAGATGGACGCCACCTTCAGCATTGCTACCTGGGTCAGGGAGGAGCCCGGAGTCAGGAATTACTGGGCATCGAGCTGCCACCACTCTGCAGAGCTCCTCCTCCACCCCTTCGCAGGGTCCCCCACTCCTCTCCAGGGCCACCTGGAGACCACACAGTCCCCTCCCAGCTCTTACCACCACACGGGTGCTGTTATCCGACAGGGTGTCAATTGCCAGGGTGCCCCCACCGAAGTCCTGGCTCAGCTGGGTCCTGTCCTTGTCCAACAGCTGCCTAGGGCTGTCTCGGGCTCTCCGGTGCCAGCCCTGGGTGGTCCTCTTGGCAGCCCACATGGAGCCCTGGCCTTCATCATGACCTGCAGAAGGGAGAGAAAACTGAGCACCATAGTCCCTGGTGGAGGTCAGAAAGGTGGCAGGCATGGTGAAGCACATCTGTAATCTCAGTACTCAGGAGGCTGAGGCTGGAGGACCATCTCAAGTTTGAGGCCGGACTGGGCTACCTAGTGAGTTCAAAGCCAGGCTGAACTATATAGAGACTCTGTCTCAAAACAGAAAAAAATTTCCCTCATTGACAACTTAGCTACATCAGCAGCCACCAGCCAGGAAAACTTTTCACCAATGGTCACTGCCATTCAGCCCAGTGGGTAGCGCGGCCCATGAGGAGCCCCTGGAAGAGACCCCAGAGTGGGGCCATCATGCACACCACAGCCCCTGAGAAAACCGCTAAAGCTGTAGCCAGAAGCCTTCTTGACACCTGATGAGACAGCAGGGCTAGTCAGCCTTGGTTCCAATGCCAAGGAACAGGCAGAGGTCTGACACTTGGACAGCTGACTTGTGGGGTTGCTTCCAGAGTGTATTTCCCAGTGGCCCTTGCAGTCCTTTCTCCACACCTGTGGACTTGATGGAAACATTTTCCTAGCTCTTGTGTCGTTTTCTTTTCACCCAGAACTATCTCAATTGGAAAGCTTATGGCTACCTACAGTGGCAACCAAGTAAGCTTTCAATCTACTAGAGGTGGCATCTGACCCCCAGCATCTCCTGGGGGACTTCAGATGACAAGCTGTGAAGTACTGGTCATGTAGCTCAGGGCTTCTCCAACGTGGCACAACTGACACCTTGGATGGGGTCATTTTCTCCCCCTTCTTCTTCTTCTTCTTCTTCTTCTTCTACCTCTTCCTCTTCCTCTTCCTCTTCTTTGTTTTTTATACCAGCAATTGAACTTAGGACCTCCACCTGCCAGGTAGGCACTTGTGCCACTGAGCTACATCCCTGGCCCCAAATTTTAAAAACTGGTGAAATACACATAATATCCACTACTTGTACACAAACACATAGCTTGGTGGTTGATTCCTGTATGTGGCGCTGGGGACCGAACCCACTCTACTCCCAGGCCCCCTTTTGTTTCTTTCAGACAAGATCTTTTTTCTTTTTGAGAAGGATCTCACTATGCATTTCCAGCTGGCCTTGAAGTCACTGTGTAGCCCAGTCTGGCCTCAAACTCAGGGTGATTCCCCTTGCTTCAGCCTTCCTAGTGCAGGAATTACAGGAGTGTGCCACCAAACCTGGCTATCATTTCACTTGTCACACTTGCTCTGGATGTGTAAGGGACAATGCTCCACAGTCAAGGTCACGAGGCTGGGAGGCCTCAGGGGAGCGACAGAAGCTGGGACAGCACTTGTCCAGCACAGGCCTGAGCAAGGGCCAGGCTGCCTTTCAGGGCTCTGGTTTGCCATCTGACATTTTACCCAATTAAGCCCTCTGGCTGTCATGCCTCCCAGACCTGGCCAGGCCCCTCTCACTTCTCATCCCTGATCACAACCAGATGCTCCCAGAGAACGTGGGAAGAGGAAGAGCCCCACCCAGCCCAGGATGCCCCCGGGCTGCTCAAAGTTGGCACAGGGCCCACCACGTGGGGACAGCCTGCCCCCAGCTGGACCTCATACCTGGCAATGGCACCCCTCACAGCCAGGCCCAGTCTGAGGCTCCACAGCACAGCTGGCCCAGCCCAGACTGTGCACAGAGTCCATAAAGAGCACACACACACACACACACACACACACACACACACACACACACACACTGCTGCCCTTGCCATCCTAGCTCAGATTTGCGCACAGACAGGCACATGGATGCTGGAAGGGAGGGAGTTGAGGAGCGTCTTTAATTCCCTACGTGTCTGAGATTCCAGGATGGGAAGACCCTGTCCTACAGAAAGCCCCTGGAAGCTCCAAGCTTGCATCCCAGCTAAAGCTTGCATTCAGAACCAGACGAGCTGAAGGCTGAACTTGGATTCTACCACTCCGTGTGACACTGGACAAGTTGTGAAAATTTCTCTAAGCCTGTTTTCACATCTGTAAGATGGGAATGAGAAAATCTCCACTTGAGCCAGCTGTAGTGGCACAGGTAGGTAATGCCAGCCCTCTGGGACCCTGAGTCAGGAGGATCACAGGTTTGAGCCCAATCTGAGGAACTGAGCTACTTAGTGAGACACTGTCTCCAAATGAAAAATAAAAAGGTCTGAGCCACTACGCTGGACAGCAAAAAGACAACCTCCAAAGTCTCCAGCACCAGAATGTTTTCAGAGACCAACTTTCTGACTTTCAGGGGGAATCCAGACTCCAGGGAAGGCTCCAGCTGCTGAGCCTTGACTGCCAGGCCCCCACCACACCCTGAACCTCTGTTGGCACTGGCGGCAGGGATGAACCAGGGCTCTCCCCTAGGGAAGGCGAGCAGGAGCGGCCCCTGGAAAGGTGCTCTCTCGGGGGCGAGTCTGGGGTCTGAGGCGCCAGGGCACCTCTATGAAGCCCCTACTGTGTGCAGAGCCCGCAGGATGGCTGAGGCCACCAGGGCAAGAGGGAGCGGTGCGACCAAGCGGCCCTTGAGTCTGAGGGACGGGAAATAGCAAGTTGCGTAGGTGTGAGAAAGCAGGCTGGGGGCCACTGCTGCTTCTAGAGAGAGGGTTCCCTCGCGTCCTAGCCTGGGGCTCCACCCCGCCCCGACCCTGGTCAGACCCGCCTGGGTCACCCTTGAGGCGCAGAGGGGGAGACAGGGGAGCAGGAGGGAGCCTGGCCAGAAGTGACGCGAGGGCCCCTCCAAGAACTCAATCCCGAGGCCCCCATGGCCCCCACTAGGAGCGAAGGAGAGGTGGGAGCGCCTGGCAAGCAGGTTCTCGTCCACTTGCCCTCAGCCTGGGGCCCAGAGGCTCCGTGACGTCACCTCGTGGTCCACCTCGGCCCTTGTCCTACCTGCTCCAGGGAGCTGGGGGCTCTGCGGGCGCGCGGCTGCCCCGAGCACCAGCGCCAGCGCCAGCAGCCAGCGCGCGGCCCGCATGGTGGCGCCGGAGCTGGTGCGGGCTACGCGGGGCCGAGAAGGTTGCGGGGCGGGGCGGGGCCGAGGCGAGGCGGGGGCGGGGCCTCCGTGCAAGCTCCGCCCCATCCCCGCCTCCCTTCCGTGGATGGGGGATGCCGGGCAAAGGGGGGCCCTCCGAGCGCCCCTAGTTGGGGCCAGCGCTCCGACCACCGCCCTACCCTAAGCTTCGCCACTTGGTGAACAGCTGCTCATAGCGCTTGGCTGTCTGATATCCTGCACGCGCCCCAGGCGCCCGCAGCCCCAATTCCTTGCCCTCCACGTCCATCCCCAGCCTAGAAGACCCGCTAGTGGGCCGGGCGCAGCCTGAGCCACGAGCTCCCGGCTCTGGGGACACAGTGTCTTCGTTTCTTCCAGGACAGAATAAAAATACCCGTGGTTCTGGAGCTGAGGTAGACGGCCGGGAATCGGGTCAGGACGCGGAGGCGTTTCTGACCCACTTCGTGGGAAGGGGAGAAGCTGGGGGACAGAGTGACAGGACAGGGACGGAGAGGAGCCCGGGACTAGAAGAACCGGTGCGGTAGAGACCGGAGGCTCCGGGTGGGTTGGAGGTGCACCTTGCCCGTCGAGGTCAAGGGCAGAAGCTCATGAAGAGGGGAGGACTGAGGCTGCGGGATCTGCAGGTGCGCGGCAGCAGTCTCAGCGCCCTGCGAGGCTGAGGCGGGAGGATCGCAAGTTAGAGCCCAGACTAGATAATTTACCAATTTAGCAAAATTTAAAACAAAAAAAGGGTGCGGATGGAGTTGAGCAATCCTCAGAACCAAAACCAAAACCAAACCAACCTAAAAGGCTCCTTAACCTCTCCATTCCTAGTCCTCTCTTCTCTGTACACGGAGCCCAAGACGACCTCCTCCAGTCCTAAATTATGCTCCCACCACGCAACGGCAAGTCCTGCCGGTGAACTCTTCTCGATTTCCAGTAGAAATCCCAGGGCCAGCGATTCTATGACCGGATCTTCAGCTAACGCGTTGCGCTGCGGCCTCCTGCGCCCTCTAGTGGCTATATGTGAGACTGCACCGCCCGCGCTGCTGTCGCCTTGCTCAATAGCACTGGCCAGCTCTGTCCGGGTTGGGACAGAGGTCCCAGGAGGTGCCTACTGCCCCTGCCCAGGGTTCCTAGCCATGGTCCAGCGTGGGTGCCCATGATCTTATTTGCAAGGTCTCCTAGAGGGCTCAGGAGGACATAGCTTGGGGATATCAGAACCAAGAGTCGCACTCCCGAATCATCTGGAATGTTTATTACACAGATCTCTGGAGTCTAACGCAAGTTCTTTATTCACTACACCCAGGGATCTGGGTAGACCGGGGTGCTGTCATTGGTTACTGGAGTTGGAGCGCCCGCTGCTATAGAACTTATCTTTCCTTTATGCCCGAAAGGGTGGTGGACTAAGGTAAAAAGCAACAAAAAGCTTGACTTTAGGAGGGTTGTAGGTAGTACAAGAAATTCATTTGGAAAAACGCAAGCTAGGGGGCACCCGGATTTGAACCGGGGACCTCTTGATCTGCAGTCAAATGCTCTACCACTGAGCTATACCCCCTCTGCCGGGCGTACTGCGCCTGAAACTCCTTAATTCTACTTCCGCGCAGGCGCAGTGGCGCGCTACGGAAGAGACATGGATTCAAACCTATTGACAGAAAAATAGAAAAGATAAAGAACTCGCGATTCGCTTGGAACCATAAGGATTTCTGAAGCTCTGAGTTAATAACTCCTACTGGGTGTAAAAATTGTTATCGGAGAGTGTGGAAAGGACGATTGTCGAGATCGCCCACTTTGGGAGCGTCCTCCAGGCTCGAGTCCCCTCTTCGGCTCGGCCGGAGCTCTCCACTGCCTCTGTGCAACCTTCTCCCTTCCCTGGCCTTTCCCGGCCTTCCTTTCCTCCTCCAGCCCAAGCACTGCCCGTGGCAACTCAATCCTTCTTAGAGACTCTGGAGGACCCATGACCTGAGGTGCCCCCTTGCACCCCGCAATAAATCACCAGTATCTTTTGAGGTCCCGAGAGCTCCTGGCTCGGGCTCGCGCTGCTCCTGCCCTTGCCCATGCACATGCGCACGCGCGGAGGGAGCGACAGGCCAGGGCTCCAACATTAGAAGCCCCCAAAAGGGTGATGGCCCTCCAAGATGGTTGCCTGTGATCCCCTCTGGACCTGGAAGGCAGTACCTAATAAGTTCGTGTGGGACACTAGCAAAACAAAATAACCAAGAGTCTCAGAGGGGGCACCCGGATTTGAACCGGGGACCTCTTGATCTGCAGTCAAATGCTCTACCACTGAGCTATACCCCCACTACACCGTGTTTTCTTCTATATAATCGCTTCTCTGTGTAATGGAGTGGACACTTTCCTGTGATTTTGATTTGAGAATTTTTTGAAAAATAATCTAATGCAAATAATAATCATCTAATGCAGTTGATAAACACCCACTGTGCACGTCTGTAATCCCAGCACTCAAGAAGCTGAGGCAATAGGTGCCGGGGAGATGGCTCAGTGGAATAAGCGCTTCCTTGGCAAGCGCACAAAGGCCTGAGTTCAATCTCTGGTTCTGCAGAAGCTGAGGCAGGAGGATCCCCAAGAGTTCAAGGCTAGCCTGAACTGTATAGCAAGACACTGTCTCAGAAGATAAAATAAGGGCTGGGGAGATAGGTCGGCAGTATAAGTTCCGGCCTGGCCAGTGCAATGTCCTGAGTTTGATCCCCAGTACTACTACTATTACTACTAATAATAATCTACAGCAAAAAACATTCAACATAAGGGAGAAAACTGGAATTCTTGAATTTTTCCTTCAGAGCCACGTTTCAGGAAAACCCTAAGATTCGGGAATTCCAAGCCCTTTGTTTCCCCACACACGACCATCCCTTCCTGGCCCGGGAAGGGTGAACATCTCCAAAGGATCATTCCTGTCTCCCAGGGCACGCTCTTTGGATCTCTGCCCAGAGGAGGTTCCTGGGGTTCCTAGGCTTGCCCAGTCCTGGTCCCCTCCTCCTTCACAGGGGTTGGCAGTGAATCACCCTCAGACTGGCCCCAAGTGCCACCCCAGCTCTCAGTACTGGCTGCCCAATGCAATGCCTGCCCTGCTAGCAAGGCAGGCCAAAAGGCCCATCCAGGATCCAAGAGGGCCCTGATATGACCCCTCACTTGTATTTCCAGGTCTTTTTATTCTGAAAGCTTTGTACAAAGACTAAAAGCCAGACTGAGGAGCTTAAGACATGAATAGTTTGCAAGGTTATTTTATTATGCCCTTGTTTTTTAAAATGTAGATAAAGAAAGAAAGAAATCATCCCATGAAGACAAAACAAATAGGCCCTGCAGGCATCTGGGACCTTTGGGAGTTGGGTTCACTTAGGATGGACACTAGGAGGTACAGGGGTGTTCTGGGGTGGCTTAAAGCCCAAAAGCTGTGACAGAGTCAGCATCTGCACAAGCACTCTGCTACTGAGCTTCACACTTGCCCGATTTTATTTTAAGATACAATCTTGCTGTGTTGCTCAGGTTGGGCCCGAATTTATGATCCTCCTCATAAATTCTCTACCTGGCCCAGGGTCCCTTTCTCCCTGGTCTTTCTCGGAGCCCTTACTGTGTTTGCTGGCCAGAAGGGAGAGTGTCCCACTCACTCTGCCCACAGCTCTGTGCCTTTGGGGGTACTGGTCTGATTAGCGTTGGAGCCAATTGGAACCAGATTTTGGTGTTCGGATAGCTCAAACTAGACAGTCACCCACTCCCCATGATGTGTATGAGGCAGGGCTGGATGTGGCAAATGGGTCTCTGGCGCCACTGAGTGAAAAACTGGGAGGCCACAGTTATCAGAGGGTCCTTGACACTCTGCTTGTTGGTGAAGATTGGGAGTGAAGAGTTTTACAGCACCTATGTTTCTGGCCCTGAGATGACCCTGACTCTGTCCCCAGCTGTCCCAGCAAGATAGACCCGGGCCAGGATGGGGCAAATACGAGGGCCCAGCCCAACAATAGCAGCCACAGCAAAAGGACAGCCACAGGCCTCCATGACAGCATATCCTTTTCTGGGTTTTTGTGATTGTTGTCATTGTTTTGAGACTGGGTCTGGCTATGTAGTCCAGGTTGGTCGTTTTTTTTTTTTTTTTTTTTTTGGTACCAGAGATCAAGTTCAGCACCTTGCACTTGCCAGGCAGGCACTTAAGCCACCAAGTTACCTCCCCAGCCCTCCAGGCTGGTCTTAAACTCATGATGTATCACAAATTGGCCCCCAATTCATGGGGATCTCCCCGCCTCAGCCTCTTGACTGTTGGGATTACAGGTGTACCACCATGCTTAGACATTGTATATTGTGCTATTTGATATTTTTCTGGTATTATGGATTAAACTCAGGGCCTTCATACTGCACTGCATCCCCAGCTCTTTTTATTTTGAGAGAAGGGCTCACTGTATCTCTTAATTCCTCAGCCTGGATTTGAACTTGCTGCTATCCTCCTACCCCAGCCTCCCAGGTTGCTAGGATTACCAGAGTGCATATGGCGAATATGCACTAGTTTTTAAAGGCCGTTCTAAAAGTCCTGTCCTGAGAAACTGAAGCGTTGCAGGGGGCCCAAATACCGAGCGGTCCAGGTGAATACTGGGAGGCTCCGGCCGCTTGCCCCGCTCCTGGAGGAGCAGCCGGATCGGAGCATGAGCGAGAGTAACCGAGCCGAGTGAGGACCCCCGCCAGGGCGCCAGGAGTTTGGGCGGACGTGGGCGTGGCGTCCACCCTGGCCACGCTGAAACCGGCTACCAGGTAGACGGCAGGAGGCAGCGAAAGCGGTGCCCGCAGTGGGCCGGACCCGAAGGCCAGGCTGAAGCCGCTGCCGGGCGGGTCACCAGCCTCCCCCTCGCCCCGCCTTGCTGGGGGGAGAGGCTCGTGATTGGCCCAAGCGTCTGTCAATCCAATGGAAGGACCGTGGCTCCTGCCCGCCCACGGGAGCAGGTAGTGGCTCCCTGCGTGGCCCTTCTCGCGGTGGCGACCTTGAGCTCCGGATCCCGGAAGGGCAAAGTCAGGGCCGCACCCGATGGCCGGGGTCTGCGGTCCAGGGGACCTCCGGGGACCTATGCTCCCGGGGACCACGCGCACCCCAACCCTCCTGTGTCTCGCCTTTCTGGGCACCTGCGCGGCTCAGAGCAGAACCCCCACTTTGCTGAGTGGCTACAAGTGGTTGCCGGCGTCGTGATCCTGCAGCCGGGAAGATGAGTCGGCGCGTGGGCCCGGGCGACCTCAGGGCACGGGCGCCCCGAGACGCCCTTTGCGACCCTCAGCCTGATTCCCAAAAACGCTCCTCAAAGG
This sequence comes from Ctenomys sociabilis, assembly GCA_004027165.1. Classification (NCBI taxonomy): domain Eukaryota; kingdom Metazoa; phylum Chordata; class Mammalia; order Rodentia; family Ctenomyidae; genus Ctenomys; species Ctenomys sociabilis. The sequence continues at coordinate 438 of PVKA01013326.1, read as the reverse complement.
TCCCCTGGCTTCATGTAAGACTTAGGGCCCAGGGGACCAGAGTCGGGGGAGGGCTCCAAATCCCATCCCAGAAGAGACAGCCCAGGACACCGGGAACCCTAGGGTCACCAGCGCCACTTGGGAACTCCCTACTGTGCTACGGACAGCACTGTGAGGAGGAGCCCTTGGGGTACAAGAGAGCCGGGTCCAAACCCTTCTTCTAGACCTGAGGAAATTCTGGAGTCTCAGGGTGTTCTGCCACTGGTTACGGGTCAAGAGAGGCTAAGCGAGCCGGGCGTGGTGGCGCATGCCTGTAATCCCAGCACTCGGGAGGCTGAGGCAGGAGGATTGTTGAGTTCGAGACCAACCTGAGCTGCAAAGTGAGCTTAAGGCCAGCCTGAACTGCATAGTGAGACCCTGTCTCAAAAAGACAAAAAAAAAAAAAAAAAAAAAAGAAGG